>OZ023269.1:44780472-45060472 GCA_964006375.1 Tillus elongatus
GTTTCATGGAAAACGACACAAACGCCAGTGATGTCATTTTACAGGAGACGCAAAAAACCTTCTCAAATTCATGTGATGAGAAATATGTCCACGGCGTTTGTGTTATCTTGTTCTCCAATTTTTTCTGAATTTTTAGTACAATTTTTTTCTCAACAGTGTGTTAATTTACCTGAATAAACGTAAAAAACGTATGAAATGGCGCCTATTCCAAATCATCCGTAGCAAGTGGCGTTTATGCCGTATTTTCCTCTGGCATTTATGCCAACCAAGAATAATATGATGAAAATAAATGGCGTTTATCTTACCTTGTGCCATTTGAGAGTTTGTATATGGAAATCATAGAGCGTCACTTATGTCAAAAAATTCAGTGAATGTGGACAATAGTGTACAAGTTTGAAAGTTGATTTGGAAAAAGACGACTACAAAATGATGAGTCTTCTTGATCAGCGTCTAAACGTAGGAAGTTCAGTCAATCAGAGACCAAAGTTTTATGTGCTCTTTAATCACAATAGGTAACTTAAACATGACAGTTATCAACATTAACATACACCACGGAACACCTGAGAAAATAAATACTCAATTCAGTTTTCATTGAAACTTATTATCCTATCCAGGCACAACGTAGTTTAGTCTTACAGTTTTCTTGTGGGAAGAATACTCCTGCTCCTCCATCCAAGACAGCTGATTGAGATATTATTATCTTAGGCAATTTTAAGCTACCCATTCAAGATGTTGTGAGAATAGATTCGTATCATCATCCTGACTAAAAATCATAAAATCTTGTTGGCAAATACATGGATAGAATTGGTATGCTGTTTTTCTGGATAGGCAAACATTTTTCGTATAATGATTAAAAGATTCTATGGAGAACAAAAAAATATCACTTTGTTATGTAATTAAAAATTAAATGATGAGACATAACAATAAATAAATAAATAAAAATAAAATAACAGTAAATAAATATTAATTTCGAAAAGACTGGTCGTTATAAAAAAAAATATATAAAGAATAAAAGACATCACTCAGTTATTTAACTAAAAATGAATTGACGAGATACAACAATAGATTAATTAATACATATAAACTAACAGTAAATGAATGTTAATTCTTGAAAAGACTATTCGTTTCAGTTTTCATGATCTACAGGGTCATCAATATCACTTTCCTCAAGACAGTGAGGTACACTTGAAGATATTTTCAGTGAAAGATATTCAATATGGTATTCGGGTTCAATATTTCTTCTACATATATCCTCTAAATTGTTATATTTTAATTTATTTATGGGAAGTTCGCTGCTATAGACTCTCCTAGGTGAACATTCTGGTTTAATTTTTAAGGAAAAATGTTTTTTCTTCAGTGCTGAGAAAAGACTCCACGTATCTCACGTCATAGCTGTCGTTCTGCATTATTATCGTTTTCAGGGAATAGGTTTTCACTTTTCTACGCTCTTCTGCTGATAGAGTTTTGAAATCCAGAAAATCCGAAAAATTCAGTTTTTTATTCTCGTAAGCTTCCGGTTTTTTTCTGACATTTCTCAATATAGTTGGCCATTCTGATGGCGCCTGAACAATTCTATTCTTCAAATGTTTCTCTATTACTGCATGCATACTATCAACTGGTAGATAGGTATGCTCGTCAATGAGGAATGTTAATTTCACCTGTTTTATATGGATGGAATGATGAAGAAAATAACGTAGCATCAGGAGGACAGATTTATTCTTGCTCTGTCCAGAACTGTTATCGCAGTAAACCGAAATTTCTTTATAAAGTCCGCATGCATCAACTGTTTCAGATAAAGCAATGAGTTACTACAAAATTCGTTGCATCCTCGTTTACCGTCTTTTTCACCCTATACAAAACTAATACCTTTCCTAGTACCAGTTTCATACACCATGAAATTGTAGACAGCATTTTTTCGTGAAAATACAACGAGCGTGCTATCTCTATGAGGAGTGCTCAGTACCTTCTCTAGATCAAAGCTAGCGACCAGAGTTGTTTTGTTGGCTTCTTGGCAGATTCGTGTTCCCTCAAGAAGGAAGCTTTCACAGCATTATTTCCCCGAATATATAGTTCATTACACTCTACTTCTTTTTGCGTTTTGAGGTCATTCGGAAGATTCTTGTATCGCTCACACTTCACACACTTGTCTTTCTTTGGTACATGAATTTCGATCTTGTAATCTGTTTCAATGTGTTGCATCACTTTCGTTATTCATGGGTTTCCTGTGTTCATTTTCATATCTTATAAATATATATATATATATATATATATATATATATATATATATATATATATATATATATATATATATCTTATAATTTGTGTACAAATTACTGAAGCTCCTTATGTCCGATGGCAAATATTTTTTGGATGTCGAGCTTCTGCAGTAATGAGAAGGGACTGCAGGTAATTCATTCATGAATTTCCCGATGCCGTCCATATCTTCTTCAGAAAAACCTGGATGATTGCCATGCTTTCCTCTCATATCTGGCGTCGCAAATTTAGTGTCACTTTTATTGCTGATGACAGATCTGAGCATCCTAACTATAATTGATAATGTACATAATAAAAACTGCCTGCACACTTTCCCTCTGGTGTCATTTTTCTTGAAAAAATATTAATTTGTTACAGTCCTTTGTTTCAATTTTTTTGATTTGCGTCCTCTCTTCACACTGTCAATATCGATACAAAATTTGAGATTTCAAAAAACTTGAAGATGAATTGCCTGTCTTCTTCTGAGAATTTCTTACATTCACTAAGGCAATTTCCATATTTGCAAGGATTCTTTTTCAATTTTTTTGACTTTACAATGTTTTGATATAGCTGTTTCCTGCGTATTTCAGAAGCTTCCTTTTCTTCTTTCTTGGTATTTTCTCATTCACACATTTTATAGAAATACGTAACCTATTTTCTACATCCGTATCGTCTCTATCGCTATTATTAGATGGAAATTTTTTCGGTGACTCTAGAAGCACTGTTTCTTCGGCTATTACATTGGAATTCTGTTCTTTCAGAATAGTTTGATGGTCATCTTCTTTTGATGTGGCCCTTAAGCTTTCAAGGCACAAGGTCGATTTATTTGGTATAAGCTCATCAAAATTATTTGAGCACAATAATACATCAATATTGCTAGGCAGGTCAGTAGATAATAGCATTTCAGCATTCTCCAAGAGAATAGTGTCGTGTTTTAACGCTTCTTGGATGTCTGAGCGCAGAAATGACTGCATGGTCAGCGCCAATATCCTTTCGCTACGTGAATTTCCATCGATCTGCAAGTTAGAGATTGGCATAAGCTACATAGAGAATTTCAATGAGTTTGCCTACTTGCAATAACACCAGTCACAAAATTGAGTGCAAACAATTAAAATTATTGCTCTAGCTGTGATTTATACTCAAATATCATGAGTTTGACACAATGAAAATAAAATTATTCTTCATTATCGATTACGATTGAATGTGCATAAGCATTAGCGCTTATGCCAAATAGGTATAAGTGTCATGTAGTTTGGCATAACCGCCCGACTTTCTAATGAGGTATTATTCTTTCCGCGTGGAGTTGTGCGTGAATAAATTAGTGAGAACACATTGGCAATTATATTTCCCATAGATAAGTTATTATAATATTCAATATAACTCACCGTTTCACAGAGTTTCACAGCCAAACTTAACCATCACATGCACCACAACATCACCATTGGTCCTCCTATCTGAAATAACACGAGCGCCACTTTGACTTCCTTTGAGCGTCCACACAGTGACGACCCTGGCGCTTGTTACCACTTTAAACCAGTTTTACGTCGCTGATAAATTTTTGTGACTAATGTCGTTCAAACCATTGGATGCGGCTTGAAGTTCCCTACAAAATGATACAGAAGACGCGAAACCGATTTTTTGACGCTTGTGTCGTTTTTTCATGAGACCGTCGATATATATTATATGAAGGGTTAAAATAAAAAAGGGGCTTAGTGCCAAAAAATATTTTGGAGTTATTTGATAAAGACTTTGTAAAGCATGAAACATTTTATGTAGAAATATTTTCAATTTTTTCTATGAAGTTGATCATGGTATAATTCAATTTTTTATGTGGGTCTTTTTGTTTAAGAGAATAAAAGAAAACAACTTTGATAATCCTAAAAAAATCTAAGTGCCATTATGCTTTTCGTTTAGAGTGAGCTAAGTGCCATATTAATCTTCATTTTAAAATGATCTAGGTACCACTATTTTAAAAGGTTTAAAAGAAAAAAAATGTTTTTTTTTACCATTTTTTATTTATAAACATACAAAGATATAAAAAATATATTCAGTTTCATCTATTTTTTATACGCGAACAATTTTAAAAAATCCACCATTTTTCTCTTTCACATAAGGAACAGTTTTTTAGTTTTCTTTTTTTTATTGCTTTTATTTTATTTTGACATGCTAATCGTGGCAAAGTCATTTCTTCACTATAACTTTTCGTTGAAAACCTTTGCGGACTCAAAATCTTTCACATTGATTAAAGTATCACGAGTCTAAATGTGTCCCAGTTTAGCTGAATATTTTTTTACAATGATCCGTTTCGCTTTAGAAATTTGTCAGTCTTTGGTAATCAGACTTGTTTTCGCTGCCTTTATAATCTTCCGGCTGCGCATCCGTGATCATGGGCGGATTTTATCGGGGTGGCACTAAGCATTAGCCTTACCATGTCCGCTGGAACTTCGCATTTCTCGAAGCCTTTCCTTTCTCAATTTGGACAAAATCTCTGTCACAACTCAGAAAAGTTTGATCGGAAACCAAATATTACTGAAGGACCTCTTCAAAATATCCCTTTTTCACCAAATAAATTCACAGAAACAATATCATTTATTTTTGTTTTCGAGTATGCAGTTGTTACCCCTTATCATCAGCTTTTCTTATAAAATATTTTACATCTGACAGCCTTGTAGAGACATAACGCTATCTCATTTCCTCCTCTCCCTGATATCCCTTTGTGCCAGAAAAACATGTAGGCTTTATTGTTATCTCGAATGTGGTTGCCCAGATTGTACCGTGAAAGTTTCCTTAAGTAAAATATATCACTAGGTGTCCTGGCAAGAAGAGAAAAAACTTGCTCCAGACCTATAGAAATCATGCTATTTCCACCGGTGGGATGTTGTGACCTTTCGTGAACCATCTTTATTACTTTTCGTGCCTTTTCAGCTTTACGACCTCCAGCTTAGTTTTTGCTTCTTTATTATTAGGATCAGAATTTATTATTTCATTATGCAGAAGATCACAAGTGCTACATGTATTAGAACGTGGATGATGGAAGATTATGTTTGGAAGAGACCTTTTGAAAGTTTAGTAATATTGGTAAGGAAGGTTTGAATTTGAATATTTTTCCCAAAAAGTTCGAAACAATCGGTTTTATTATTATTATTATTATTATTATTATTATTATTATTATATAATTATATATTTTCTGCATAAAATATACGAAATGTACAATACATTTTTTCACTAAGTAAACAAACAGCAAAAAATAAATACTCACAGGAATCGAAACTCGTATGCGAGACGTGGAAAAAAACATGACAATGCATCACTGTGTAGAATTCTAAATTAGAAACAACAATGCAAAAACGTAACGCTCCCAATACACAGAAGTCTTAACTGTAAAACACAAATATATACGGTGTTTAAACAAAAACCAAAAAAATAAAATCTAATAGCACAAAATATAAGTATATAAGTATAAGTACGGGTCAAAATCTTAAAATATATAAAATACACATATCAATTAAACAAAAGAAGGAAAACTGCTCACACATAGGTGCCACACAGGCAGATAAAAAGCACAACAATTTTACAAACTACGACTAACTCAACACCAAAAAAATCATTCACAAATTGTCTTCATTGATTTAAGATAAAAAAAATTAGTTCTTTTTTAAATCTTATTAAATTGACAGCATTAGCAAACTCAGATGGTATGGAATTATAAAATCGCGGTGCCAGACAATTAAAGCTTCTTTGGCAAACTGTCTTGGTAAAGAAGAGAGTCCTAAACACCCTGCCTCTGTTCCGTGTATCATAACTGTGTTCTACCAGTGACATAGCTGACTTATTTTTAAACTGTCTAACATTGACAATAAAGTAGAATAATTGCCTTAGGTCCAATAATCCAGCTTCCTTGTAGAGGAAGTCACTTGGATACATATGGTGCTTGTTGAGAATAATTTTCAAAAACCGCTTTTGTACTATTTCTAGTTTTGTAAGATATATTCTTGCAACACCACCCCAGCCCCCAATACCGTATGTTAGATGGGTTTCCACCAGAGCTTGATACAATATTCTGAGGTGACCAGCATTCAAAATGTGACTCAGATATTTAAACGTGTACATAATGCAACGCAGTTTTTGAACAACGTAATCAATATGTAAATCTTATCTCAGATGTTTGTCAATCAAAATCCCTAAGTATTTGACTTTTCACTAGATAAAATTTTAATTCCGTTGCCGTCATCTTTGATTGTGATAATGGAAAAGCTTGGCGATACTGGCCTGTTGCAAGAAAATGGCAGGTATGTAGTCTTGGAAAAGTTAATCGTTAATAGTTTACAATCGAAAAATTATTTAATATTTATCAGATCTCCTTCAACAATTCTCTTCAGGTTTTCCCATGAGTTACTTTTATAAAATATTGCAGTGTCATCTGCATAGCTGATTGTATTTCCACAGCTATTTAAGTAAAACAGATCATTTATGCGTAAACAAAATCGGCCCTCATATTGTGCCCTGCGGTACACCATATTCCACTTTTGTATACCCACTAATTTGGTCTCCTATTTTTACGCTCTGATTTCTATCATTCAAATAACTTCCAAACAATTTTATCACATTACCCCTCATTCCAATGTCCTGCAGCGCTTGTAACAACAACCTGTGACTTACAGAGTCAAATGCTTTAGCCAGATCTATGAAAACACACAGAGACGATGCACAGTCAGCCAAAAAAGCATAAGCATCAGCTGTAAGACTAAGTATAGCATCCTGAGTCGACACGCTCTCTTTAAATCCAAACTGCTTTTCTGAGATCAAGTTCTATTTTTTCAGGTAATTCACTAGCCTTAATTTAATTATGGGCGCAAAGACTTTAGTGAAGCAAGTGATCAATGATATAGGTCTATAATTGATCACCTCCAAATGATCTCCTGACTTATGCACTGGTACAATTATCGACACCTTGAATGCCTTAGGCCAATATCCTATGTCTATGGCTCTGTTGGTTATGAATGCCAGGGGTTCGGCTACACTATTAGCTACTGCTTTTATAGTATCAGCTCTTAGACCATCCACACCAGGTGCCTTATTATTCTTTAGCTAAATAATGACACGCTTTACCTCGCATGGGTCTGTAGGAGAAACAAACATAGAGAGTAGATAGTCCGGCACCTGGGACCATCCCCTCCACTTTTTTCTGCGCATGCGCGTGACGTCATGCGCATGCGCTGACCTGTGACAGTTGACAGCTGACCTGTCAGTTTTGACAGGTGTCAAATGTCACTGACCGGACAGCTGTCAACGTCAGCTGTCACCTGACCTGACAGGTGTCAACGTCAGTTGTCACCTGACCTGTCAGATGACGTCACAAGCATTCCAAGATGGCTGACCTGTCATAGACAGCCGCAACCCGGGTTCTCTATGGAACTGACCTGTGCTGACGTAAGATGTTCCGTCTGACCTGTCCAGAGAGAGAGAGAGAGAGAGAGATAGCTACAGCCCCAGGTTAGGTATTAACTGACCTGAGATGACGTCACAAGCGTTCCAAGATGTCTGACCTGTGTCCATAGATATCTACAAGTCAGGTTAGGTATTAACTGTCTTATGTCTGACCTGTGATGACGTCACAAGCGTTCCAAGATGTCTGACCTGTGTGTCCATAGATATCTACAAGTCAGGTCTCCATGTGTATTTGAAGAATACCAGCTGTCTGATTGTTTATTAAGGTTATGTTCACACACACACACACACACACACGTGTTGATTACCAGTCATCTGTTTGTTTATTAAGGTTATGTATGTATTTGTTTATTAAGGTTATGTTCGCACACGTGTTGATTACCAATCATCTGTTTGTTTATTAAGGTTATGTTTGTATTTGTTTATTAAGGACAGCTGTCTGTTGTTTATTGTGTGTGGTAAGGTGTATTGAAGTTTGTTAGGATATTTCGTTTTTGGCGGGAAATTTGAATTTGTTTTAAAATTACTGTCTGTTGTGTCCAGAGATATGACTCTTCTCGAACAAGGGAATATTCTATTTGTAAAGTTGTAGAGTGGGAGAATATTCCCTTGTTCGAGGAGAGACATCTGTTGGACACAGTCATTCGGTTTAGTCACACACACTTACATACATTAGGAAGATATTGAGCGGGTAATTTGAAATTTGATTTTTAATTTGAAATATGATTTTTGAAAGAAAAGCATTCGCCTGAAATTAGATTTGAATTAGATTCGAACCCCAATCATACAGCTTACTAAGATATGCAAACGTCCCTAAACCGATTATGCTAGCCAGACACACGGTGAAAGTTTGTTCGCAGTGGTATATATAAAACAAAACCTGTTACATAAAACGAGTTTATCAGGCTGATGAGTGTGTTTGTGTGAGCGGGTATCTCTATTACATTCCAATTGTAACCTAATAGGTACGGTAATTTTTTAAAAACAATTGTGTATTTATATTTTATAGTAAAAGATATTTTATAGTAAAAGATATTTAAAGACGTTCCAATTTACATATCTAATATAAAATTCTAAAAACAAAAACGTTTGAAGCAAACTATCAAAACGTATTTACATCTAGATATGTTAATGAATTTGTTTAATGGGGTAATAAAACTGGAGACCTGGTTTTATGGAGGTTTGTTTATGTTAGTGTTTTATATCACAGTGAATCTGAATTTATATAGGGAGTGATAAAAAAAAAACACAAGTAACAAAACTCAATTTAAAACAAGAAAACTAAACTTTGATATACGAGGATTGTTTGATAAGTATTGTTTGTATGCAAACATAAATAATATAATAGTATACTTACATACAGCAAGAGACGTCATACATGTTTCACGGCTTAACACACACTGACGTCTGTTGAGGTCTTGAATGGGGGTCGTTATAGAAATAACACAGTTGTTTAATGACATCCACTTGAACCAAACAAAACATATAGACGCTGTTGTTGATTGTTAACACACACACACACACACACACACAAGCACTCTATGACTAGAGAGTTATAGAGGTACAACGGTCGTCGTACACAAGCCAGTCTTGTGTTTGCTTCCGCAAAAACAAGAAACATTTAGTTCCATACTATGGCGTTCTCAATTGTTGGAGAGTCGACAACAAGAAACAGTCGTTTTAATATTATACAGAACACGGTGCGTTTCAAGTTGAATCCACTCAATAGCAGTGGCGTCAATAATCCTGAACAATGGCTTAAGAACGGTATGCAGGAAATTTATAACCGAGTTATTAGAGACTTGAACACCGACACCAAAGTAAGCTTTACATTCTCCGGCTTGGATAGAGACTATCATGTGCCGTTTAAGAAGCTGTCGCTGCTGACGTTTGAAGAAGTGTGGTCTGAGCTGTACAAGATGTATCAGAGCAATAAGGGGGCCATTGAAGGTGATGCCTTTACTATAACAGCTACAAGTCTAGGATCATCACAGCACCAGCAAGCAACCACTTCACAAGGTTCTGGTTTGTCGACGCAGCAGCAGCAGCAGCAGCACCAACAGCAGTTTAATGAAATCAATCTACAAGAGAGTAAAGAAGAACACACAGCCGCGAGACCAACAACAACAACACAACCACCAACACAGGATGACAAGCAAGAACTGAATGATGATGGTCTCCGTTGCTGTGTCATTTGTTTTAAACGCTGTCCACCAACAGAGAGAAGCTGTTGTGACAAATGTTTCATTAAAAATGGTCAAAACTTAGGAAAATGGCTACCATACAACGCACACTCGTGGGAAAGTTATGAAAATTTTGTAAAATGGCAATACACGTACGACAGGAGGAAGGTTACATGTTCACACTGTAATAAACAAATGTTGAGAACGTCCATTTATAGACACAAACAAATATGTCTAAAGAGAGCTGACGTCGATCCTAGGCCTGTAAACGAGTAAAAAGTATGTCTTAAAGCAATAATATCCTGTAGAATGACATCATACCATTATTCGTGTTTGAGCTTGTCTGTGTATCTGTTTAATATACGCAAGAGAGAGGCCCTCTTAGGGGTAAATAACGTGTCAGTTGATGAACTTGTGTTATATCTGTTGGATGACATCATCCATAAACCTGTTTGACGTTATCTGTACAGTTATGATCTAGGGGTTAGTTCTGTTAGGTGGCATCCAGCCATCAGTTGTGTTTGAGCTTGTCTAGAAGCTAGTTTTGTTGGTGTACGTTGAACAAGGTGTAACTAAAAAAACTAATATGGTGCAGAATACGCGAAAACGAAAATCTCTCAACACAGAAAATACAGGTAGAGGTGCTGGTGGTGGTAAAAAGCTTAAAGTGTTACAAGATATCTTGCTGGCTAACGCAGTTGAAAGTATTATAACAAAAGAAGAACCTAAGACGTGGGATAATATCATAGGTGAACTGTACACAAGCTATCCAACAACAACAGACACAAGTGAACAGAATAATCTCTCTGATATTAGTATGAATGCTGCAGATCCTACAAACATACAAACAGTCGAATATCAGCCTACACACGATGAGCTATTCAATGAGAAGTTGGTGCAGATCAATCAGAAAAGTATGGAGAAAAAACTAAAAACACAAGACTGTGAGCTCGTTGGTCAGACAACGTTTACGCTGTTGCCAAACGGTGAGAAAATACTCACAATCGGAGCTGACCCCCTGCTTAACTTTATGCCTCTGGTTAAGGTTTCACAGAAAAATTGTAATATACCTGTGTTTTTCGACATGTGGACATTTGAAGAATTTTTAAACGTGTTACCCACCATAATTTACAACCTGGAAAACCAATCACAAGGTACAGACAAAAACACCGATTCGTATACACTTACTAAATACTTGGTTCAAACACAACGAAAATCAGTGTTTTTTAAGTTTAGGCTGTGCAGTGATGAATATGTCACTAATTTCAACCTAAGCTTGGAATCATTGAAAATACTAGAAGATGTTGGCTCTGTGGTCAAAGACTTATTATTGGAATTACGTTTTAGGAGTTTCTTTGACCTAAACATGTTTATGGCTGACATTAGATCGGAACTGTCCAAGTTCAGAGACAGGGCAGTCATACCTTGTGCCTTCTTCATTGCCCGCTTAAAATACTCTGAGAATCTGTGTATAGTGTGTGAATTTATTACTAAATATCAACTTGTACTGAAAGATATGCTAACGTGTAACAGATTTACCTATAACACTAGCTGATAATAAAAATATATGTGTAAAAAATCTCTGTGTTTTATTAGCTGTATTTTCTGACAACCATTCTGTTGGTGTGAATGCATAAAGAAGGATTTGAAATAAAAATATACTTTTAATATGTTTACTTTATTCATAACATAATACAAGTTATTTAATGTCTTTGGTGTTGACCCAGGAATTATGGGTACGATCAAAACCAAGCCATTTCACGTAAGACTTTGGGCCTTTTTTTCTCAACACTCGTTCGATTAAATACAGGTCAGAAGATAAAGTCTTTTGTAGTTCTTGCTCATAAAACCCTCCGCTGATTGGTTTACCTTGCATGTCTTCTAGTAAATACGTCACTGGGATAGTGGGGTGTACCGTGGCCACCTTAAACAATTCTGTGGACCAACGTGGTGTATAACCTTTTTCAAATAATGTTTTTGCCTTGCTTATACGTACAACATCGCCCACTTTAAATTTAGTTTGTACAGACACCGGTACGGTGTTGGAATAGATTTGCTTACGAATAGCTGCCTCGTTTTTCCTAGTGACATCCAAAGGTTTTACACCTGTGGTACGATGAATGGTTGCGTTATATGTAGCTGTGACAATGGGTAGGATATGTAGCCACTTGTAAGAACCAGACAAGTGAAAGTTTTTATATAACTTCTCTTTCAACGTACGTATGACTCGTTCCACCATTGCCGCCTTCTTAACACTATAGGTACTGTAATGATTGATGCCGTATTTGGTCATTAGGGCCTTAAATTTAGCGTTGTAGAACTCCTTGCCTAGATCAGACTGAATGTGAGATGGTGCTGTGCTGTTAGCTAAAATATCGGCCATGGCTTTAGTCACCTCTTCGGCGTTTTTAGATTTAAGCGGACGCGTCCATACATACTTTGAAAAACAATTGATCACCACCAGAATGTACTTGTAACCGGAGTTTTCACGATGATAGTCTGTAAACTCGGCCAAATCAATTTGCCACAAGTCATTCAAACCTCTAATTATGGTATGTCTACGTTTAAACTTGATTCTAGCAGGCTTGTACAGCTCGTTTATAATTTGTTTCTTAGCATCAGATGGTTCATCGTTACGTGTTTGTTGTTGCCGGCGACGCTTCATGGTGATGTTGGATTTAAAAGTATCCACTTGTCATGCAAATCTTTTAGATTTTTGTCTATTTCACCCAACTTCTTCTTTAGCTTTGGGGTCGTTGACAGATCGATATCTTTTAAAACTTGAGCTGATATGGTCTTGGTTAAAGCTTTCAATTTCTGTTCCAATTCGTGCTTCAAATCGTTCAACTCCAGCTTATGCACGGCTTCTAACACAATGGCCACTAGTTTCTGTGTCACTTCATCTTTATTCTTCAGATACTCGGCTTTATGTTTCTGATAGTCGCCCACCCAGGCATCAACAAATGATTTAGTTACGCCATCTGTTGAATCGATAGGATGGGCTACGTTACACAATCTATGGTTTTGTACGTCAAAGTCACCACTTGCAGTTCTAGGGAAAATCTCTCGTTGAACCACGCGGTTGTGTAGAGAGCTGTTGCTGTTGAAGTTTGCAGCAGTACGACCAAACTTGTCGATAGACATGATGAAACTGATGGTTGGCGTGTGTTAACGCTTTATATGATGCGAGCCTCCTTCAGCTCCTCCAAGATTGACTGTATCTCATTGTTATGAGCATTATTACCTGCAACTTGGGAAGCCACGAGAAGACGAAGTCTGTCAACCAGTTCGTTCACATCATCCCAGTATACGTATTCTTTCTGTTGCTTAGTATGTAGCATTATGGCATACCATGACCTAAAGTTACTGAGGAAGAGCGCACTCTAGCACCTTCTTGTTTCTCTAAAATTGGTTTTATTACATTTTGATATTTGGTAGAGGTGTTGCGCAGAACGTCTTCTTTAGGATTGTTCTCTTTTCTGTGAAGACTCGTAGCAGCCATAATGTCTGCATAGTCACGTAAAGCGTTCTTATTTTTCATAGCACTCATACCTGGTTTTCTCAAAAATATCAATTCCAATAGGTGTTGAGTGCCGTAATATCTTCTGTCACCAACAACAATTTGAAAGCTTTCTCTATTTCTAAAATCTACGTCAGTAACAACAAATGTAATAGGTTTATTGCCAAGCATCCAAGTATTGGTGGTTTTATCATAAGTAACACCATATGTTTGATCACATAACTGATTATCTGTGAAATATTTATCAACATAATAGCGAACAACTACAGGATACGAACTTAACGCTTGATCGTAAATAGCTGCCGGTGTATTTGCTGCGGCATCTAGTTTTCTATAAGCTTTGGTAACCCACAATTCAGGTTCGGGTTCAGGTTCAGCTGGTTCTGCTTCCAACTCAAACGTTTCATCATCACTAAGAAATTGAACTTCCTTCTTTGCTGGTGGTGGTGGTGGTGGTGGTTGTTGTTTGACATCAAGTTCAGTTTTAGTTGGTTGCTGTTGCTGCAGAGTTGTTTGAGCAGTAGACGGTGCTGTGCTTGCTGTGTTTCTAGATATAGCATCCAATGGTTTTAACAGAGGTTTATATAAACGGTGTAACGTTTCATCCGTCTCTGTTTTGCCCAGTTTCAAAGCTAAATATTTGTTTCGAATAATCTTTGATAAATCGGCTATTTTACGTTTGATATTGGGCGGCTGTGTTGATAGTTTTTGTTGGCGTCGAAGACTTTTAGATTTTTTAGCCATGCTCACCGTATGTTGAACACATGAAGACTAACACACACTCTCACACGTGGCAGTTTAAATATATATAAAATGATCGAAACCTTTGCGATACCGTCCTTGTGCTAAATCACAATCTTTAACGACCACCATCACATCATGCTTGGTCTGCCAACATTCACCACACAGTGTCTTGAACTTTTCAAAAGTCATATCGGTGGTCACATGATCGTCGTACACATGTTTAAGATTGGTTTCGTCTTGTTTGAATAACACAACAACGTTTGCGTTGTCACGCACCAGTTGTTTTGGTACTTTGCTGTATGTCTGACAAAGATAGAAGGAATCAATGTTTTTATGCCTACCCATGCTAAAGTATGCTCTTATTTTATCTTGTTTGTCGCAAGCTACATCATCAAAGATAAACACAGAGTTGTCCAAGGCATCTCCCGGATCTAATATGTCATCGTTTTCTCGATAAGGATAGTAACCAACACCCTTTGTAGCATCCAACACCTCCTTTAACATCTTGTATTTCGGTTGATACAGTGACTTTGAATATACATAAACGTTTTCAAACTTTAAACCGTTTGCTTCAAATAGTAAACTCAGCATGACATTGGTTTTACCACAGCCACTAGGACCACATATCAAACAACGTACCGTGCCGGGTAACAGAAGACCGTGTCTGTGTTGTGTAACTGTTTCCACATGCACAACATCGTCCAAGTTTGTAACTGGTAGGGCTGTTGTTGTGTGTTTTACGATACGCATCGTTAACTAGACTAACACCAATCTGCTTGTTGTAAGTATAAATACTGGGTGTTTAATACAGCACCGCTTTAGTATCAATGTTGGTCATTAAGGGTGAAGGCCTTGTTAACACACTCATTAACAAACTGCCTGTTGAGTTACACATACCAGGCTATCAGTTTTGTGGTCCAGGCACTAAACTTAAAGAACGTCTTGCCAGAGGCGATCAAGGTATCAACCCACTAGATCAGGCTTGTCGAGAGCACGACATCGCCTACTCTCAATCCAAACAGTTGAGTGACAGGCATCGTGCCGACAAGGTGTTGGAGCACCGAGCCAAGGAACGAGTCAAGTCAAAGGACGCAAGTTTTGGTGAGAAGGCGGCCGCTTGGAGTGTAGCAAAAACAATGAAAGTTAAACGAAAACTTGGTATGGGTGTGAACAAACTCAGAAAAACTAGTAAGAGAAAAGTCGGTGGTAAGGTACCGTTTAAAAACATACTGGCTTTGATGCGCGGTGCTATCAATGTGGGAGAGGAGGTGCCGTCTGTGAAAAATCTACTGCATGTAGCGAGAAAAGTCATCAAAAACGCAGGTGGTCGAAAGCAAGTTAAGGTACCGAGAGTTATTCCAATACCTAAAAGCGGTGGCTTCCTACCGCTGTTACCTCTTATATTTGGTGGGTTGTCAGCACTAGGAGCTCTGGGTGGTGGTGCTGCAGGTATTGCTAAAGCTGTGAACGATGCCAAGTCTGCGAAACAGAAATTGGAAGAGGCAAAACGTCACAATCAAACAATGGAGGCCATTGCTGTGGGTAAACGAGGGAGTGGTGTTGGTGATGGTTTGTACATGAAGAAACAACGCACCGGCTACGGTTTGTATTTACACAAGACAAAAAACGTGTAATACCTTTACCAGCAAGACCTCTAACAAATGTAGATCTTGTCAAGTTTGCTGGTAAAATGAAAATCCCATATTTTAGAGGTGTATACATGCGAGACGAGCTACCTCGCAATGGACCACGTAAAAATGAATCGTTCATCATGAATTTGCAAACACACAAGGAGCCAGGCAGTCATTGGGTTGCTGTGAGGAAACGCGGTGACATCGTTGAGTACTTTGACTCGTATGGAAACTTGAAGCCTCCTGTAGAGCTGCAACGTTACCTTAAAGACCAGTCCATACTGTATAATCATGATGTGTATCAAACATATAACACAATTAATTGTGGTCATTTGTGTTTAAAATTTTTGCAATAAAAGACTCAAACAGTAACCTGTGTGTATCAGTCATGTCGCTAACGTTCGAGTTGAAAGGCTCTACGTCCTCCCTGTCATTGGATATATTTCCACCGATAGTGTTGGACCCCCGGTTCGAGCATTCGGTGGCACTCTCGAATTTTCACACATACAACACCATACCAAATATAGAGACCGGTTGTAATAAGTTGCATTTCAATTTTACACTCGACGCCGAGCCTAAGAAAGCTGGTGTTATACAAGAAATAATAATTCCCAATGGAGCATATGAAATTAGCGATATGGAACGGTGTATCCAAAATGAAATGGCCCGTATCTATCTCAAGTTGAATAATTTTCCAGAGGATGCCACTGTTGACGATGCAAGTAAACTGTTCAGTTTGAAAGCCAACAACAACACTTTGAAGTGTGAGATACAGTGCAAGTATGACATTGATTTGACAAGGGACGCCTCAATAGCTCCTCTCTTGGGTTTTTCCTCAACTAGATCTCTTATTAAGGATGTGGTACACGCATCCGATTTGCCTGTGGAGATTGTTAAAGTGAAAACGATCCGTTTGGAGTGTAACATAGTAAGTGGGTCTTACCACGAAGGCAAACCCTCACACACACTATACGAGTTTGCTCCTATGGTTGATCCGGGCTATGCAATTGACATAAACCCCCACAGTAAACTGTTTCTACCCGTCAACACACGTATCATCGCCCATATAAATGTAAACATCATCGATCAGAATGCAGTGCCTGTGAACTTTCAAGGTGAAGAGATCATCGTTATATTACAGCTGAGCAAGACACCTGTGGTATGTTAGTTATAAATACAGGTGCCGACGAGCAACATCGGTCAGTATCGTTGTTGTCTGCATCACAGACGGTTCTATCCGAAGAGAACGTACAGTTTCTACAATCATTGGGTTACGATGTCAAACAAACTACATATCTTCGCAGACCCCGTTCACGACGAATCCATCAAGGGAGAAGAAGTACACACGTACGCCCCGCAAACCAGATCGTTTGATTACAACGACACATGTGAGTTTGCCATCAATCAACAAGATGTGTTTTACGATTGGTCTTCAGCAGCTCTCCTGATTAGCGGTTCCACCGAGACAACGGGTACAACTGGTGATGTGTCGGTAACAGCGAATGCGGCAGCTCATTTGTTCTCCTCTGTGGCTGTTGAGATGTGTAATCAGATTATCGAACATGTTAGAAACCCAGGCATCGTTACAGCAGTCCGAACATTATTACAAGCCAACAGCGATGAAGCACGAGCTCTCATTCCTGCCGGCTGGCATCCGAACGAAAGGAACACCATGGTGAAAAACAACAGATTTTGCTATTGCCTACCGCTCAGCTATCTGTGTAATATTTTCAAAGATTACAGAAAAGTGCTTTTCAGTCGTTTGTTGGTACGCTTAACACGCGGTCAGAACGATCGAAATTGCTATATTCTGAGCAGTGTAGCAGGCGCTGACAAAGCTATAAAGTTTAACATTGAACATATGGCTTTGCAAGTCAAACACATACACCCCAGCGATGTGATACAACAGCAGCTGTTGCAATCGATCGCTCAAGATAAAAAGATTCTTATACCGTTTAGAAAATGGGAGATGTACGAATTACCGAATGTAAGTAATTCAATCAAAGACTTGTGGTCTGTAAAGACCTCATCAAACACCGAACGACCTCGCTTTGTTATCGTAGTCTTTCAAACGGATCGCCACCACAACCCAGGAAAAGATATTAATCAGTTTGATCATGTGGACGTTCGAGATATAAGACTACACCAGAATTCAAAACAAATACCGACCGAGGGTATGAATCTGAACTTTGGGCAAGCAAATTATCTGGAAGCATATAAAAACATGATTGAATTTCAACGAGCATATCTCGGTAGAGAACCTCAGCCTACGTTGGATTACAAAGCTTTCGCAAAATATCCCATGTTTGTGTTTGATTGTTCAAAGTATACGGATTCCATCAAACCGTCTACTGTCGATATCAAATTGGAAATGGAAAGTAACCAGAACTTTCCCAATAACACTAAATGTTTCTGCATAATTATACATGATTGCATCATCGAATACTCACCACTCTCTAACGTTGTTCGTTCTATCATCTGAGTATGGCATACAACGTCATTCCCCCACCTCTCAACCTAGAGGTATATATAAGCTGATGTGGAAGTATAGTGAATTGGGGCAGTATCAAGATGAGGTTCGTCGTTGTCGACACTCAGGGTTTCTGTCTCCCCGACTTCACACCCAAAGAACTAGTAATTTATAATGGTTATCAAACTGTACAGTATGTGTTTAAGCCACCACAACCAATGCGTTTTCTATCTGCTGATGTAATCAAACAAGTCAAGTTTCTGCAGGCCCGTCACCATTGTATCGACTATAATTATGGTGCTGTTTATTTAGAAGAATTACCAAATATCCTAATGAAACACATCATCGAACAACAGGTGGACAGAATCTATGTGAAAGGCGAGAATAAACAGAGATTTCTGACACAGATGCTCCTCACTTGTGGCTACCGTGTGGACGTGATCAATTTAGAAACAAACGTTGATTGTCCTACGTTGGAGCCAGACATTCCTAAGTGCATGCATCACTCACCAGGATACACTAGAAGCTGTATATGCAGCATCAATAATTGTATGCTATTATTTTCGTATGTTGTAAACTTGTTACCGAAATAAAAAAAGTTGTAAATTATATATATGTTTTTCTAGTAACCCCCTTAGCAAACCTTAAAACTAGTAAATAAAACACAAGTGTTTATTTTATATATTTGTATTAGCAAACACGTTTGCGATACATGTGCAGATAAGTGCTATATTTGAAACAAAAATACATCAACATGAATATGGTAAGACATGTAAGAAAGCCAGTGGCTATAAACACAAAAATATACTTTGAAGTGAACAGCCGGGCCTTAGTCAACACAAGAGTGGTCCAATAAGGTGTCTCGCCCCGACTACCATTATCAAACAGAAACATAACTTTGTAACGTATCACATCAGATGACATGCTTTTGGCTGACATGTTGTATGTTACAAGTGGGACTAGGTCGTCGTTGTGTAGATATGTTGTTGTTGTAAGAGCTGACCATATCATGCAGTCGTCGGTGTCGAAACAAATTCGTACTTCTGTTACATTGGGTGGCTTATGAATATACAACACATTCTGACACAGTGTTGATAGAACGATGAAACTTGATTTAAAAAGAACCATGGCGAATGGTGTGGATGTCTGTCAATACTTGTTCTTGAGCGTAGTGCAAACACTCCAACATGTAATATTTAAATGCTGGTGTTACAGTGTTGAGTAACGTTTTTATAGTTTGTATGATTTGCGGTACACTGGCATCCCATCTACCCAGATCGTTTAATATTTGCACTATGTTTTCCATAAAACACGTGTAAGTCCAGGTAAATTGAGATTCTTTCAGATAGTTCAGTCTTGCTTTAACCAACACCTCAAGTCTCAGCAGCTGTTCTACACACTCTTCGTTTAAGAATAGATGCATAGATGTGAAACCGTTATCGATACACAAGGCTTTTTCACTTAGCACGTTTGAATAGGTTATGCGGCAGTAATTAAGATGATGCACTATAAAGCTATTTGGCTCGTCTTCACCTTTAAGATATTTCCTATACAGCTCACGTATGTTGTCTAGGAAATCGTAAATATCCCACTCTTCCAATGCCAAATATTGGTTTTCTTCATTCAGAGCCAACGGATTGACAAATTTCACAACATTTGTAAAGTCGTTTCTTGCACTGATGCCTGTAATCAATTTCAAGGATCGTCGAACACTAAAAGTGGTTTCCATCAATAGCCTGTCGTCAGCTTGATACTTGTTAAATAAGACTCGTCGCGTTCGGTGTTCTGTGAAATCGGGGCCATCGTTTTCATCAACGGCATAAGCGTCATCGTTGTTATCACTCTCAGACACCGACATATTCATGTTAATACAATCGCAAGACATGTTTACACAAACTCGTTTAAGTTTAGACTGAAGCTTGCTGACCATGTTAAGTAGGTTTTGTTGTTCCCCCACCACAAACGTCGGTTGAATGGTTCTGAGTGGTTTCCTGGTAAATTTTACAAATCTATTGCGATCACTAAATACTTTAACATATTTCGTGCTACACTGCATGATCATCCAGATATTTCTGCCAGACTTTAACAAACTTGTCTACAACAACACAATCTTTGTTCTCATATCTATCCCAATCAGCATTGGTTGGAAGACTGTCGAAATATTCGTTACAAATTGTATATAACATGTCTGTGGCGTCTGTACGGTGAAGTTTTCGTGTTAGAAAATTCATGGATTTAGTACGTTCAGCATCATCATCATTTAAATTAGAACTGGGCTTTAATATATCGTTTAGGTGGTCTGCAACCTTGTGGATGTCATCACAGCTTGAAAACTCAAATTCTTTATTAAACCCTTCTCTCATCGTTTCGAGTGTTTCTTGTTTGAGTTCTTCCTCGCTGGGCGGTTCAATTTCAATGTTCGTTGTTTCGAGTGTGACCTCATCAGCATCATAATAATATTTATATTGATTTTTTGCTTCTTTAGGTAAATATTTAAATAATGGTTCACTTAACAGGGCCCCCGGTTGGTGTTGAATGAGTGCCACAGCAAAATATTGTGTTGAACAAATTCCACTTAAATATAAGTCACACAACTCTACCATATGTCTATTTTCATATTCTTCGGCTTCGGACTTACGCCCGTCTCGATAAGCTTGTTTTTGTATCTGTAACACTAACAGTCTAACTTTTGTGGTGTCGTTCTCACTATTCATTCTTGTTTCATCTGTATACCACTGGGCTTTTGTATAAAACTAAATAACCTCTGTGTGGACGGTTTGTTTATCGTAATAACGTATGTATTGATGTTTTGCTTCTTCGGGTAAATACTTGAAAAACGGTTCACTTAACGGAGCTCCTGTATGGTATCGAATGAGTGCCAAAGCAAAAAATTGTGTAGAGCAGAACCCACTTAAATATATGTCACACAACTCGACTATATGTCCGGCTTCATAATTTTCTCCTTCAGAATCACGTTCGTCGATAAAGGCTTCTTCTTGTATCTTTACCACCAACTGTTTTAATTCAAATTCACAGTCTTCTTCAAACAATCTATTTTTGTGTCCATACCATAAGACACTGTTAAACGACATGGTACAACAACTAATAATATAACCGAACTTGCTCACTTATTTATATATTAGGCTAAAATACATGGATGATGTCATCCTTTCGGTTTGTACTAGACAAGCTCAAACACGAATAATGGGGGTTATTGAACAGATATAACACAAGATAACATTCACCAAGGTCATCAACTGACACGTTGTTTACCTTTAAGAGGGCCTCTCTCTTGCGTATATTAAACAGATACACAGACAAGTTCAAACACGAATAATGGGGTGATGTCATTCAACGGAAATTACACTAGATAACAACCGTACAGACAAAGCTCAAACAGGTTTGTGGAACAGGTTTGTGGATGATGTCATACTTCTAACGGTTGTATTCTAGACAAGCTCAAACACGAATACCATTTACCCATCAAGGGGCCCACTACAGTAGTGTTATTTAACTCATATATAGAACTGCTGTCGAGTGTACTCTAGACAGTCTTAAACAGAACAGTGGTCTTGTTGACAAGGAATAAAAACACATATACATGCTGGTAAATATTTTATTTTCATACATTAATATTTTAAGCTAAGTGTCAGCTGTTTGATCTGTTAAACAAATATTTTGAACAAGTTACACACACACACACACACTATATATAATCATTATAGTCTTCACTATTTGCTGGTTGATGGTCGGTGTTATCCTTTGTATAACTGATAATCTTTTGTAATAGCAGACTGAGTTGCTCATATAGACTGCGGGTCGGGCATTGAATACCAAACATAGATAAATCTTTACGGCCTATTGTAACGACCTGATTGGTAAACTCATCAAATTCGTAATATCTGTTTTTCCGAAATATGTATATCCGCCCATTGGTGTACCTGAATGCGCCATCAATCTTAGCTGGGAATTCGGGAGAAAATTTGTCTATATAACCTGCTTCTAGTCTATAGAAATTAGCTCCCTTCTCACCGATGATTTCATACATGTTGTCCGAATGAAATATAATAGTTTTTCCTGTATATGTGTTTACCATTGCATTTATCCGGTCAAACCTCAAAGTATTCAGATATGTGAGATTATTGAAGGGGGCTACGAATGTAGCTTGTATGCTAGGAAACGCAACAATGCTGAATGTTTCGTCATTGGTAAACATGACCACTTCACCACCAGGCCTCTGATATATATGTTTAATTTCTTTTTAATTTTTCAAATGTGGCAGCCAATCTGTCACAAGTTTTGCCTCCGGATAGGGACCCTTCATATTGTTCAACGGGACAACCCACACCCATTTCTTATAAAACAGATACATGTTGTGGTTTATAATGACTAACGGTTTGATATTGTCTATATAATTACACAAGTCCATAGTGTTTTTGGTTTTAGGTTTTACAGCGAACGCCTTTGGTTTTATCGAAGGTTTCGTTGTAGTCTTTGTTGTAGTCTTTGTTGTAGTCTTTGTTGTGGTCTTTGATGTCTTGGTTGTAGGCTGTGTTGTTGTTGTTGTTGATGTTGTTGTTATTGCTGTTGTAGAGCGTTGCCCATACAGTTCCTGCATTCGTTGAATATCTTCGTCAGATATACCGGCCCCAGCATGTGGATACATAAGAGAGTTTTGATTGTTGGAGTGTTTGAGTCCTAAACCGTGTCCCAGTTCGTGTAGAATAACCATATAGTATGATGAGCCATTTGATGCGTGTGGTTGAAGGTTCCACGTGAGATTATTGCTTATGTGGATCTCTATGGGTGTATTGGCAATATTTGGAAAATAAGCGTGTCCTAAAACATCACCGCCAATTGGATATGTACACGGGTGCCCACCTCTCAAGTAAAAATGTTGGTTATCACAAAGACTTATAAGTATGTCGGCTTCCGCATAGTTGTTTGTTCTCACTAAATTCAAATTAATATGTTGTTCCCATTGTTTGAATGCTTTTTGTGTTAGCAATAGTACTGTAGGATCTGAATAATGTATGTACCATTTCAAAGTTTTCTTTTTCCATATAGGTTTTACTGTTAATAATGAATTCTGTGAAAAATCTTCATCACCACATCGTTTACGTTTCATCAGCTCAATGTCTCTACTAGTCAAATTGTTACTTTCGGGTAAACTGAAAAACGTTTGAAACATGTTTAAAGCCTCTGTGAAAGCTTCTGTCTTTTCTAACATCGTTAGCTGGTCATTGTTAGTGATATTACTGCTTAAATAACCATATTTGATGAGATAATCGTTGGCCAGTTGTCTGTCTGTTTCACTTACATCCTCTCCACAGGAGGCACTTAGACAAAGAACACAGATACTCAAGAGTAACTTGAACATGACTGCTCTACACGTTTACCAGCGTTATACTGTTCAACTCTCGCTCTAGCTGTTGTTAAATAGTTGTCTGTCTGTGGGGTGTGTTATTACATACATCTGTCTGTTAGTCTAAGCAAAGCCTTCGTGTTGGCATGACCTATGCGAGTGTGTGTTATATCCTTTCAAACAACGTGTACAAGCTTCAACAAGATTCTATATGATACTTGTTGACAATCAATGGTCTGTCTGTCTGTTTTTGCTGTGTGTTACCAGTGTTACTCACTCTAGCTGTTGTTAAACAGCTGTGTTATTACACATGCATCTGTCAGTTTAAGCAAAGACATCGAACTGTCATGACGTGTGTTGTATCCTTTCAAACAACGTGTACAAGCTCCAACAATGCCAATCAGTTGTCTGTTTGTTTTGCTGTGTGTTACCAGTGTTACTCACTCTAGCTGTTGTTAAACAGCTGTGTTATTACACATGCATCTGTCAGTCTAAGCAAAGACTTTGAACTGTCATGACGTGTGTTATATCCTTTCAAACAGCATGTACAAGCTCCAACAATGGTAATCAGTTGTCTGTCTGCCTGTCTGTCTGTTTCCTCAACACAGAAGACACCTGTTCAGTAGTGTGTGTGTATTAAGCTGTGAAACAAGGATGACGTCTCTTGTTGTATGTAAGTACACTCTTGTATTATCATGTCTGTTTGCATTCAAATAACAAATACAAACATAACCTTAATAAACAAACAGATGATTGGTAATCAACACGTGTGCGAACATAACCTTAATAAACAAATACATACATAACCTTAATAAACAAACAGATGACTGGTAATCAACACGTGTGTGTGTGTGTGTGTGTGTGTGTGAACATAACCTTAATAAACAATCAGACAGCTGGTATTCTTCAAATACACATGGAGACCTGACTTGTAGATATCTATGGACACACAGGTCAGACATCTTGGAACGCTTGTGACGTCATCACAGGTCAGACATAAGACAGTTAATACCTAACCTAACTTGTAGATATCTATGGACACAGGTCAGACATCTTGGAACGCTTGTGACGTCATCTCAGGTCAGTTAATACCTAACCTGGGGCTGTAGCTATCTCTCTCTCTCTCTCTCTCTCTGGACAGGTCAGACGGAACATCTTACGTCAGCACAGGTCAGTTCCATAGAGAACCCGGGTTGCGGCTGTCTATGACAGGTCAGCCATCTTGGAATGCTTGTGACGTCATCTGACAGGTCAGGTGACAACTGACGTTGACACCTGTCAGGTCAGGTGACAGCTGACGTTGACAGCTGTCAGGTCAGTGACATTTGACACCTGTCAAAACTGACAGGTCAGCTGTCAACTGTCACAGGTCAGCGCATGCGCATGACGTCACGCGCATGCGCAGAAAAAAGTGGAGGGGATGGTCCCAGGTGCCGGACTATCTACTATAGAGTTATTTGCAACATGACGTTTGCACTTACAGTAATTTCTCTTTTGTATATTTCCGGCAAGTAATTTGCCAACCACCGCAAAATGTTGGTTAAAAGTATTGCATATATCTATTTTTTCTCTTATAAGGTGACCACTTTTATTTTTTATCGTCTCTATTTCATATTTTCTGGGATTGGTCTGAGTTAGTTCTTTAACAACATTCCACAATACTTTTGGATTGCCATTATTTTCACAAATTTTTGAATTGTAATAGTCACTTTTTGCTTTCCTTATGAGATCGGTTTGTATTTTAATCCTGACTTAAGTAGTCTTTGTCGCTTTTGGATCTAGTGTAGTGACTTTTTCCTTTGGGAAAAGAATTAACATGTGTAATGATTGAGCTTTCATTATCTTTCGATAACACCCTATTTGTTTTTCTTATTGCCTATTTTCTCAATAAAAGACAACTCTCCACTTTTCTTCGCTTTTACTGTAGTTTCAACTATTTTCTTCGTTATTCCATAAACATTGATAAACGTTTTTTTAACACACTTGCAAAATATCACCTTTGCCGTTAGGTAATCTAAAGTATATGGTTGCCTGTCGTCTCCTATTTGCAGAATCTTTATATTTCCCATGTCTTCTTCGCTTTACTCCAGTAACAGTAATAAGCCCCATCAGATACGAATTTTATTTAACATTATCATCAAGTTTCTAAAACTCCTTGAATAAGTTTTTTTTTGTTGATGCGGAATATTTTATACTATATCTAACTAGGTTTTGAACTTTTGGAGTTTTGATAAAAAAGAATTTATTTAAACTCGAAAGTACAAAGGTCAATAAAAATGAAAATTACAAACTTTTAAAAGAGGCGAACAAGAAGTGTTGCCAGTTAAATGTAAAATGTAATAATTATTATTTAATCTAACAGCGCTAGTACTTATAAACTAGGTATTGCATACTAAGCGGGTCACGGTTCTGCTCGTAGTTGGATTCTCTCTATGCGGCAGAAGCGTGGGTTCGGTGTCGAACCTGGCTGATGCAATCGTGATATAAACCGTGGAATTTGCTATGTAGCAGGTAACTATCTGATTGTAACTATCTGATGACGTATTTCCTCCACTCTTAATGCGAAGGACGTCCTCGTTCTTCTTGCCTGGGTCTTCTGGTGTTGGCCGTTTCTTGGATTTATGTGGATTGATCACATTCCTAATATTCTGTCTGAAGATGTGGTACAGGATGACCAGTATGATGATGATGAGTGGCGCAGTTACTCACATATGAGTCTCATGTACCAAGGGATGTAATTTATGATGATGATCCATTTTTTTCTAGCTGGTTTCTTAGTTCTTTATTCTTCTTAAGGTGTATTGGGTTAAATCTAACGATGTGTTGGGGCTGTGCTTGTATCGGTTGTATTGATTCTGGTATCGAGGAGATATTAGAACTTGTGTCTTCGTACGTTTTACGATTTATAGTTATCTTGCAGTTATCTTTGCTGGCTATGAGGGTGTTATTAGTAGTCGTCTGTCTGTCCAATCTTTATGAACATTCTTCAGAGATGCTGGTCTTCTGATTGGTAACAAGTAAAATATTTCCATTATGTAGTGGCACCGATGCAGTATAAGGGATGCTTGTGGTAGCGAAGAGGTATGTTGTGATTTCGTCTAGTTTGAATCTCTCTTTGTGTAGTTTGTAGGAATAGTACTGCTTCGTCGGCAGATGGGCAATGTTCTGTGACCCATAGACTTTTCTTCACGTATAAGGAAGTGGGTGCTACAAGAACTTTCTTATTTTGAGAGGTTGCAATAATTCGGAAATGCCATCCTGGTGTGGTACGTAAGATCTTAAGTTTTAGGAGACAAATCATTGTATCTTTTACGGACAAAACATTAAATTTGGTGAACTCTAAAATTTTGATAATGTGATTTTGATCGAAGCTAATTAATTAATCGTTATTATGAATAAGTTGTAAATGCTCGCCAGTAATCTTTATGTCTTTATCAGTAAATATTTTTATGTTTGTTATTTGGTTAAAACAAAGTGTAATTGTTCATTGCAATATTTTATATTTTGTAGGATTTTTGAACTAAGAGCTATTTAAAATTCTACAGCGGCTTGATATTCTGATTCTCGTTGCGTCACGTCTAAACTAATTTTTAGTGAGTAGATTTCTATTCATTGATTCCGGTTCTTCTTAGAATCGCTGAGTCATGAGGTTAGCGAATGCATTTAAATTGTCTAACTGGACCATCATTCCGTCTTCGTTAGCGCGTAATAAATTTACCTTTTTATTTTTTTGATAAAGACGGAACTATTTCTTTCAAACATTTGTTGTTATATTCTTCAAAAGACGTTTGATGGGGATCAATAGATGGTAATTCAGCGTATGAGCCATTAAGAAGTTCAAAAGAAGAGTGACCTATTGGAGTGTGTATTGATTGATTATATGATTAGGCCAGCTGTGATCATAAGAGACTGGGGACTCTCATTAGGATTTTGGATTTTAAGGACACGTATTTTTTCTATTAGTGTCTAGTGTAAACGCTCTATGGGTAAATTAGAATTAGGAGTCTGAGGGGTAGTGATGTGTAAATTGATCTTAAATAGGGAACATAATTCTTTGAGTACAGCATTTTAGAATTCTCGGCCATAATCTGAGACCATTTGAGAAGGGTAATTATGGTGAGAAAAGACGTGACATAGTTTACTGACTATGGTCAGGGCCACAGTATCAATGATGTAATATACCTGAGCCTATTTACTAAACAAATTGACAATTGTTAAGAACTTACAATTATCGAAGCTGAATACATCAAGATGTATAACTTCGAAGGGTCTAGAAGCGATCAAGGGCACACAAGGGTCTAAAATTAAACTGCAACTTTAGAAGAAAAACAAGAACAACAAATCAGAGCAAGTGCTCAAAGTGTTCACCATTTACGTCAATGCATTTTCTCAATCGTTTATTAAAATTATCTCTTACTTAGCAATAAAGTAAATACATATTTTTTGTTTTCATTGAAAAGGTACGTGTATTTTGAAAACGGTCAACATTTTCGACTTCAAAGAAGTATCACTTTTTGTGTGAAATTAAATAGACTTTCTTTATTTTTGTTCGAGAATGTGCATACAGGGTGGACAAAAAAATTATGACCATGTTAATGAACCAGTGTTTCTGTCGATGAAGCCACCTAGCGGCAGTGGTTAAATTGATACCGTCATCGTATTACGCATGATGCCCTATAATACCATGCGACATTTTATAATAATTTGTTGAACCACTCAATCACTTCAATATATTTTAAAAATTTATTTTAAGAAAAAATATTTAGACACACTGTAAAACGAAAACGAGTACCATTTTACTAAAACATGTTTTTTTTTGTTCCCTTTGGGCTCGTCCGTTGAGCCCAATCGTTTTATTTTTCTGCCAGCTATCAACCCTTAGCTAATGTCCAATTAATTATGGGGCACCCCGTATATATATACATACATACATATATATATATATATATATATATATATATATATATATATATATATATATATATATATATATATATATATATATATACATATACAAATTTTTACTGTACCTGGATGTGGATTCTAGGCGTCCTAGTTTGCGCTCATTTGGAGAATTTTTTTCAAAATTGGAAAGTCGGGATCCTCCGATTAGTGAATTTTTTCTACGAAAATTCGCTAAAATGAACTAATTTCTTGAAGCGACGGCCATGTTCCATGAAAAACAACAACATTTACGTAGTTACCCATATTAGCTTGTACTAAAAACTTCGTTTTTTGAAAACATGTTTTGTTTTCAACATTGTATTTCTTTCAGCATAGATAATAAATGGGTAATTTATTTAGGGGCTACAATATTTCAGTAGAGAAATTTCAGTCAAACCTTGATAGTTAATTTTGCAGAGTAAGTAATTAACAATTTAGCGAGTCTCTTGCTTTAATGAAATTGTCTGGTGTATCAGCCTATGTAAGCGGGCTCTTGTGACAATAAATTATTAATCCCGAGGAAAGAGTATGAGTTGTTCACAATGTATTTGAATGACTAAGTAATTTATTTATCCTGCACGGTTGAAACTTCAAAGGAAGACAATCTGTGCTGTGCATTATGTTCTGGCACGGATTTTAGCTTCAGATTAACTTTAAATTAGTTGAGCGCCCGAATCAAGTAAAAACCGCACCACTTAATAACATTTACAGTGATATCATAAAGTGGCCTTACCCTGTACTCCACACAGCAAGAAAGTTCCAGATTCAACAAGACCTAATTATGAAAATTCATGAGCTGTATAAAAGTGTACGCATTTATAAAACCAAACAGTGAATTTCTCCGGTTTATATACTTAAGACCATCAAACTGTGTGCTGAAAATTCAGCTAAGAGACGATAAGTATTTTATGAAATATTCCTCTTACCGGTTTTACAGCAGTAAACAGCACTCGGATAGTATTATATTTCACATTTTCGCACAGCTTGTATCAAAAACATCACGGTTTAATGACACATTAAAGCAAATTGAAGAAATATCTTGAGAAAATTTTTCAAGTTTAATATTCTCAGAATTCATTATCTTAAACCAAGCACACTCTCACAGGCCTTTTTTATTTGTAAAACAGAACGTTTGTAACTTTGTAATTTTACAGATATTGGTTATATTAAGATTTCCAGCTTACTTTATACTTATCTTGTATTCTGAAATTCTACTTCTAATGTATCTCTTAAAGTATATAAAAAGTCTGGACACCGCAAGTGAGTTATGGTAGTGAATTTTCATAGTAATTATCTGTCACCAAATATTTTTCAAACCTTTTTTTCTTTGTAACATAGAAATCTAAATTTTAAATTTTGGTGTATAGTTTACTTTGTATAGCATAAACCTATCTATCAAATTTGGTTACTATAGCTTTTATATTTTTGAAATAATTTTTTTTTCGAAAGGATCAAAATTTTCCCGAAAAACCTGGTTCGACTTTCCTCGCGAGCAAACTCATCTAATATATATATCTATATATATATATATATATATATATATATATATATATATATATATATATATATATATATATATATATATATATTAGTGGCTTCTTTATTAATAAACATGTGTGTGGGTGTGTGTGTGTGGGCGTGTTTGGGATGACCTCGGAAGCTTAAGTCCATTGGTCACAGACTTTTGAAGATTTTTGTTTCTTTGATTTCGCGGATACAATCATATGGATTCATCTTTGTCTTTTAATGTCTTTCAGTGAGCCTCCTATTTGACCATAGCTCTACAAATTGATAGTACATAAATATAACGTAAATAAAAAAAAACATATTTTTTTATTAATTATTAATTATGTATATTAATATAATTAATATCTTATTAATGAAGTATTTATTAAAATATTTCTTAAATTTTTCATCGTTTTTTTGTATTTTTTTTGTATTTTTTTTTTGTATTGTTTTGTATTTTTTGTATTTTTTTTGTGGGGGATTAAAACGAGGACACTGGCGCCTAGGGGCTCGTCAAGGCTAACAGACAAACAAGACTAAGCGACGGACAGGTGGGGAAAATTAATAAACATGAATTAAAAACAACATTTTTGTGTTTGAGTGTTTGAGTCAACGACGTTTCACCGCTCCATGCGCGACTTCCTCATGTTTTTTTCATTTACTTTATATCAATATATTAACATAAAAGTGTGTAACTTGGTGCATTCCACATTTACGATCGAGGGCTGCAAAAATTTAAAAACCGAATTGGGTTTTCCTTTAAATCATTGGAAGGTATGTTTTGACAAAATATTTTGATTTATATCCTACCTGTGTGTGTCATACCATCACCCAATTGTATTCGTTTAAAAATATACCTTAATTATCTCCAATTTGTGGGAAGTTTAACCTTTAAGTGTGTTATTCTCGTTAGAGAGGACATTTTTGCATTATTTACTGTATTGTGAAACAGACATGCGTGTCAATGTTTGTTGGTTTTCAGTGATTGTTTCCGATTGCATACCAGCGTCTTCTGTGGGTTGCCGTCCAAGTTGGAAATAGGTGATCTGATCTGACTGTCTTTGTAGTTTTATTAATTCTTGGTTTGTGAACATTGACAACATTCAAGGAAACTATGTATGCGTGTTAATGTCTGTTGCTTCTCAGTGATTGTTTCCGTCTTCTATGTGGTTTCGTCAAAGTTGAAAACAGGTGATCTGATCTGACTGTCTTTATAGTTTTATTAATCCTTGATTTGTGAACGCTGACAACATTACAGGGAACTATGTGTATTTGATGTAAAACCACTTGCTTAGTTAGGTTTCTTCTTGATAACGATCTCAGTGTGGAACTATTTTGTCTACTGTTTTTAAATCGTAATTGTGTATTATTTGATTATTGGCAAATAGATTTTGGACAGTGTTTTATTTCCGTTCCGTCATTTATTGATGTAGCTGTTTTCTTTATCATGATCAACATATTGAGGTTTAAACGTGTCATCCCGTATTTATTAAATAATAATAAGTACTTAATATTTTCCGTGAAGACGGGTTTTGATACCAGGATATCAGTTTCTCTTTTTTTTTCCCTTAGGGTGCGTCCTCGTCCTTGCCGCCCTGATAGTACCGCAGCCTTTGGCTTATTGTGCATGTTCTTTGTCTTTTCTACTCCACCCATTCCAAAACCACTGTGTCTTGAATTAGTCTGCACAGCAATTGGCAGGGTGGAGTTTTATATTGCTCTGTCTCCGGTCTAGGCTGTTTGTAGATCAGTTGTCTTTTGCGGACCAGAACTTTACACTCGCACAAGATGTACTGGGCTGATTCCTTCCCCTCGCGCAGAGTCTGCATGCCAAGTCCCCTTCGAGCCGCCCCATTTTATGCAGGTGTTTCTTGACAGCCATGTGTCCCATCAAGAGTCATGTTATGTTCCTGAGCTGTGCTCTGTTAAGGTTTAGCAGCTCTCTTTGGACTGAATTGACCGAATAATGACTTCGCGTGGTTGAGCCCTGTACAATCTGCAAACTTTGCCTTATGCTGTTCCCTGACCCAGGACTTGATGGCACCCCTGGCCATGACTTTAGATACACCCAGGACTGACCCCCGCCAGAAGAATCCCTCCCGCGAGTGAGGTGAAACCGATCCACCTGCAAAAATTATCCTCTTCTCCTTACTCCCTGACAGCTGCCAGTACCAATCCGAATGAGGTGTTTTTAAAGGCCCCTCTATGTCTAGGAAAGCCCCCAGCGCCACCTTCTTGTTCTCGAGCGTATTGTCCAGTTTCAGCACTAGTTGGTGCAGTGCTGTTTTGGTTGAGACTCCTGCTCTGTATATGTATTGTCCACAGTGTAGAGTATATGCTTCCAGTACACCGCCCCTAATGTGTCGGTCAAGCAGTTTTTCCATTGTTTTTAGCAAGTAGGACATGAGACTTATTGGCCTAAGGAACTTTTCCTGGTCTGTTGGACGCCCAGATTTAGGAATGAATACAACCCTGGCCAGTCTGCATGCCCTCGGAATATACCCCAGAGCCAGGCTGGACCCTTATAATGAGGGTAAGCGCCGGCGCCAGTATGTATATAACCTGTTGGAGCATAATGGGCATTATTCCATCGAATCCCGGGGATTTGAATGGCTTGAAGCTGTTAATAGCCGATCTGATTTTGCTCCAAGTAAGCACTTCTTTAGCAACTGTCCAGTCCACTATAGATGCTCGCTTGTATGGCGCCTCTATTTCTGATTGCTCCCAGTCCGGAGGTGATTGGTTTATTATGTTGCAGCCGAAAAAGTGCGTCCGTAGTAGGACTTCTATATTTTCCTCCCCCGAGGGAGCCTATGTTGGTATGAGTGCCCTTGGACAGGATCTTGTGTAGTCGAGCACTTTCGAATGTGTTCTCCACTTCCTCGGAGTGCCTCGTCCACGAATCCTTTCTGGCGTTCATCAGTCTTTTGTACTTCCATGCATATTCACTGTGTATCGGTAAAATCAATTGACACGGGTATTGTCGTGTACGGTAACACATAAGCAGCCAGGGCCTTTATGAAGTACGTTATACTGATCGCGTGATTCCGCATCATACTATGTTTAATCATTTACGTCAAAGTCTTAGTGGAAGTGGTAGTTTTGAAAGAGATACTGCTGGTAACGGGTACTCTCAAACAGCTGAGGCACAGGTGCTTAATGAAATCGAAAATGACCCGACCACAAGCTCCAGAAAGATTGCCAATACATTAAATATTAGCGAGTCAACAGTTTGGAGATGATTTTCCGAGAAGAGTGCCTTTTTCTTGATGAAATCAAGAAAGCATACAGCAATGTCCTCAATTCTCAACAAAAATTTCCTTTACCAACCAGGCTAACTTTTCTAAGGATGCATTAATTAATTTTCATAACAACCGCATATGCACTGATGAAAACCCACCCTTGTTGACTGAAAGTCGCCATTAATACCAGTTTTCTGCTCATGTATGGGTGTGAATTGTTGGATACTTACTGATTGGCCCATTCTCTCTGCCTGGCAGGCTGACTGGAGAAATTTATCGCAGATTTTTTGAAGAAGATTTTTTGAGGATGCTTGAAGAAGTTCCCAATCGGGTAAGATACCAATGTGGCTTATGAACGACGGTGCTCCAGCATATTTTATTTTGGTTGTTCAGCAGTTATTGAATGTTTCATACTAAATTTAATGGGTATGTCGAGGAGTCCCAACACACAGCTCAAATCCCTTGGATTTCCTTCTTACTACAAAACCTGAATGATATAAGATATCAGTCTCCGCCCTCCTTGGTCGCTCAGACCACGGCATGGTCACTGCTTCCTGCGCAATGCAACCCGAAGTCACACAGTCATCACACCTACGTATAGTTTGGCACTACAGCTCCGCAAACTGAGACGAAATGAGGGATTACTTTTCGTTATTTCCATGAGCGTCTGTCTGCTTCTCTCATCCTGACCCCCCTGATATCTCACAAAACGTCAACTAAACTATCCAAGCCGGCATGGAAGTATTTATTCCACGTACACAAAACCTCTTTAGCCAGTCAAAAGCCCTGGTTCTCTAAATCCTGTGACAAGGCCAGACTTGAAAAGGGTCAAAGCTCACAAAGCGCTTCTACACGATCCCAATCAAGAAAACCGCGAAGCATTTAAAGACGCAAGAAACCGCTATGTCCGCGTTCTTTCTGAGGCAAAAAACTCGTTCAATAATTACATCAAAAACAAAGTCCTCTCAAGCTTCAGCGGCAGCAAACCCTTCTGGACTCTTGCTAAATCTATTGGGAATAATTTCTGCAAGAGCACGTTTCCACCACTTGTTTCAGGGGATGAAAATATTTCTACCGCCCTGGGCAAGGCTGAACTTTTGCCTCGTTGTTCGTTGGCAATTCTACTGTCAACCCACCTCCAAATGTTCAACCACCAACAGTCCCCAATGTCGTGCATAAAATGACGGATATCATTTTCAAAACTAAAAAGGTAGGAAATATGCTCTCTTTTCTTAATACCAGAAAAGCCACTGGCCTTGGCGAGATCCTAGAAATTGTTTTCAAAAAATGCGCACCAGAACTTGCTCCTGTCCTGAGTCGTCTGTTTCAGACATCTTGCAATAGAGGCATATTCCCTGGTAACTGGAAAACTGCTCGAGTACTATCCGTCCCCAAGAAAGGACCCAATGCACTTCTTAGCAACTACAGGCCTATTTCTCTCCGTTCAGTCGTCTCTAAAATGATGGAAAAGTATATAAACACCGAAATACAAAAATTTCTTGAAAACCAGTCTAATCCACGACAGGCAGTAAGGATTCCGTCAGCGTATATCAACTGCCGACCTCCTTTCCTTTATCGCTCATTCTTGGAACAAGTCCATGGAACTGCACAGTGAATCCCAGATTGTCGTTCTAGACATATCCAAAGCATTCGACCAGGTCTGGCACGCAGCGCTACTTAATCAACTTCCGGCCTAGGGCCTACCACCAAAACTCTGTACCTGGACAACAAATTTTGTCTCCAACCGGAGCATTTCTGTTGTCGTGGATGGCCATTCCTCTAAACTGTACCCAATTCATAAAGGAGTTCCTTAAGGTTCAGCTTTAGCCCCCAGTTTGTTTCTTCTCCACATCGATGAACTCCTTTCTAGCACATCCAACCCAGTTTACAGTTACGCAGACGACAGCACCCTCCACTTAAATATACAATATTCTAAGCCTGTCTCTTTAGCCCAATTAGATGAGGATCGCACACTCATGGAGGGTTCTGTCTCCGTGGATCGCCAAAAAATATTAGACTGGGGCAGTAGAAATCTTGTACAATGAACCCCGCCAAATCTGTCTTGCTTTGTATTTCATAAGAGATACACCAGCCCTAGACCCATCACAATGAACAACCAAATTATTCAATGTAATGAGTCCTTTTCACTTGTTAGCATTTCTGTGGATCGAAATCTCAATTGGCACCAACATGTCACATCAATTGCAGAAGCGGCTGCTAAGAAATTAGCTTTCCTCCTCCGGGCTCGCAAATACTTTTCACCAGCTAATCTCTATACCTTATATACTTCACAAATAAGGCCAAACCTCGAATACTGCTCCCACATCTGGGGTGCCGCTGCCGCTTCTACCATCGCTATCCTGGACTCCATTTAGAAGAAAGCTATACGTCTAATCGGTGACCCTACCCTCACCCAAAGGCTGCCATCCCTTGCCCACCGACGTGCCGTTGGTAACCTCTTTCTCTCTCTCTTTTATAGATATCTGCATGGGCATTGCTCAGAGAAGATTTCTTCCATAGTTCCTTCACCTGCTGCCCCCAACAGATCTACCAGGGGAACAGAGCGAATGCACCCTTTCACTGTCCAGGTCACCAGATACAGAACATCTTGTTATGCCCGCTCTTTTGTCCCGAACCTTCAAACCTTCAAGTCCAGAATTAACAAGTTGCCTCTTTCCTCCTTGTCGACACCCACGGTACGATAGTATTTAGGCTGTAAGCCCTCGTGGTGTGTTGTTGACATATAAGAAAAAGGGAGGGGGGGGGGGCACAACTTTGGCCTCCAAGGTCTTTAGACCTAAACTCCCTCGATATATTCTTCTGGGGGCATCTTAAGCAATTGATTTATACGACTCCAATTGGAAATGTGGAGGAATTCCGATATCGCATTATCGCGTCTTGTGAGACAATTCGACAGACTCCGGGCATTTTTGATTGTGTTCGCCAATCAATGCGTCGTAGGATAAAAGCTGGTATTTAAGTTGAAGGTTGTCATTTACAACAGCTTTTGTAGATGTGTTTTGTAGTTTCGTACACTAAGTAATTCTGCATTAAATAAAAACTAAATGTTACATTTACCATTGTTGTTGTTTTTTTATTACACGACTTGTATTTTATTTTTTTGATAAAAGACGGCACATTTCACAAAAATATGCAAGATACTAAAATGGTTCGGAGTAAGTCAGACTGTAAAAGGGCATTTTTCAAATTGCAATTGTGAAACTCCACAAAAATGTACAATAAAAAACTCATTAAATGTTGCAATTTTCAACACCTTCTGTGTGAGAGACGAATAAGAATTATGTGAAGACTGGAACCTGTGATGAGCATTGATAAGTACACAAATCACCACAAATTTTTTTCAAAGACTTTACCATCGTTTCGCTAACCACGTTAGCATCATAAGAGGATGAAATAATTATAAACTAAATTACTGCTATGCTGTATTTATATGATACGTAGATAGACGAAAGAAACCGAAGGTAACATTGCAGTCATTGGCGCATCGTTTGTCTATTGTATCTCTGTTGAACGGACGAGGTTGACGAACTACCTTAATCTCCTACCTGACAGAACTATGCGTTTTTTCTAAAGGATAATGGGCTTGAAATGAAAGGTGCCGCGTTAGTAAGGAAAGCTCAAGAGAATCTTAAGACCAAGAAAGAATACCACGGATATTCGGATGTAAATCCACATGCTGCAGTAACCCACCATTTCCAAAGAGAATTTAAAATAAATGTGTGGGCATGTATTGTTCGAGGACATTTGAATGGGCCGGTTATTTTACCAAACAGCTTAAACGACGCAATATATTTGCATTTCTTGCAACATGTTCTTGCTGAGCTACTGGAGGAGCTGCGCTTACAACTGCACAGCAAAATGTGGTTTATGCATGATGGTGCGCCACCACATTTCACTACAAATGTTCGTGGATTTTTAAACAAACAATTTCAAAATCGATGGATAGGTCCTGGAATTACCTGCCCTCACATTCGCCAGCGCGATCACTAGACTTGAATAAATGTAATTTTTTCTATGGGGGGCTTTAAAAGAATGTGTATTTGAAATTACTTCAAACTGAGAAAGATTGGTGGAGTCGCATCAATAATAATTGGACCATTATTAACAATGACATCCAATTACTTAACAGCGTCGACATTAATTTTCGACGAAGGGTGCGATTGTGTGTGAGAGAAAATGGAAGTCATTTTGAAAAATATCTTTAGTGTATGGTTTTTTCATTTATTAGTTTTTAATCACATTTGTTAAATTTCATATATGTTAGTGTTTAATAAAGTCTGGAAGGGACACAATTTTGTTTTTATCTCAACTATAAAAATCTCAATCTTCTACAAAACGGGTGGTTTGTCCAAAACTTGACAAGAGGAGAAAAAGATAGAAAATTTAATTTACTATAAAAGTGATGGACTTTAACTTTCAATTAGGTTAGGGTTTAAAAAAATGAAATCATTAAAAGGGTGATCCACCCTTAATTCACCCCTTTTGTTTATATACACTTCAAATTTTTGTCGAATAAGGATGTTGATAAAAGAAAACCATCTACCAAATTTGAATGTTCTATGTTACACTGCTGCAATACAGCTGCTTCTTTTAATTAGTAAAGAATCTGCCGAGGTCAATATCTCACCAACCATGGGCGTCAGAGAAAAATTTTATATAAAAATCGGCATGTTTTGAGGTCATTTACACCCACAAATTCTATGTCCGTTGCGTTGTGAATTATTCTGTATATATGAAATATTTGTGATTTTAAATAAATAACAAATCTTAGAATAAATTTGATAGGACATAAGGTGAATTACGCTATAAAATTAGTTGTTACTATACAGAATGTCTAAGCTACACACCAAACATACATGTTTTTAATGAAACACCATGTACAATTCTACACTTATCGATAGCAACCAAATTCCTGAAAAAATTATATAATTTGTGTTAAATGCATTTAAAAACAAATGAGATATTGTCAAGTTTGTGCAAAAAAAAATTACAAAATTTAGCAAGCCATAAATGTTAACTTTTTTGGTACTGGCCACTTTTGTGTGAGGATATATTTTCTGGTATCCTATTTTCACAACCGATTCGTAATTTATGTCGTTAAAATATTTACCTTACTTGATTCAGCAAGGCTTACATTTTCTCAATTTTCTAAACGGGATGCTCTGTATGTTGCTCATGGCTTGGATGTCATTTAAGGCGGCCTACATAATGACACAAGTTAAGGCACTAGTACTGCTTTGTTTTTTAACTGATTATTATATTAAAAAATGAGTTATTATGCCCCCTTTGCAGAATTTTTTAAGCTCGATAAGCAAAGCACATATAAAAACAGGAAAACGTGCAAGTTTTCTACAAATAAATTTAATAAAAAATCCTAATCATAAATATATCACTTAAATCTATTGCTTATTATTATAAATTAACTGCTAAATATAACCAAAACATATCCACAATTAATTCTGTATTATTTTCTTATTATTTTTTTACCATTATGATTTTTTTCACTCTATTTTATATATTATTAATATTTGAAAAAATATATTTGGCAAATAAACACTAAAAATTTACCTACTTATTAGTTTTATACTCTTTAATTTGGAATAGGTAAACATTGCAACATTTGTTAGGATATACAAAATAATGTAAAAATAAATAATAATTGTGAAAAACAATAAAAAAAAATCTAAAAAATAAATATTTTTATTATATTTATGGAACTAATTTATAATAAGTTGACTCAGTTCATATATTTTTAAATCATTATAATATTTTTAATAAATGTACCCCTCGAAAAATTGCAGATTTTCATGTGTTTCGATGTACTTTATTTTTTCAAGCTTAAAAAATATTTCCAAAGATTATATAGCTTTCTTGTTACAGCAAAGCTTTGGCTAAAAAAACTGAGCATTACTAGACCCTAAATTTGTATGATGTACGCCATTTTACATTGCATAGAAGCCTTGAGCAATATATAGGTTATTCTATTTGAAAATTAAACGTATGCTAAACCCTATCACCCTGTGACGCAGATGGTTAAACGTCATAAATTATGAATCCGTTGTGTAAAAGGGATACCCGAAAATACATATTTACGAAAAGTGGAAATATTTGTCGCTGTGTGTTGAATCCCTGTTTTGCTGAGTCTGTGTCATATGAACATGTGTTATGTAAGAAAGTGAGTGAGGAATTAGCGAGTGAGTAAGTGAGTGAGTCAGTGAGTGAGTGAGCAAGTATGTGTGAGTGTGATGGTTTCTAATTTTGTATTGTCTTCATCTGTTTTTGTCTTGGATTAAATTATGACCATGTTGATTGGGTTAGTTGTTACAATAGTTAGGATTATTTAGTTTTGTAAGTATTGTTTGTATGGTGTAAATTGAATATCTTGTAATACTAAGTGAGTGGTAAGACACGAAGCAACGTGCCGCACCTAGTCACGGAACCAAGTTGTATGTTGTCACGCCAGCTCCAAATAACGCAAAGTGTTAAAAAATAGAGACTGTATACAACCAACTAACGATTTAGTAAAATGTCAGCCCTGGCCGATTTATACCCTAATATAGGGACAAAATATGTAAGTCTAGATGCATTCTCACAACAATTTAAACCGTAGACCGGTTTCGCTCTAATTAGAGCTCGTCAGTACGGCATACTAATTGTAGCGAAAATACACCTATAAAGTAATACGGCTATGGTAGCCAGTCTTCCAACACTAAGTTCGTGGTAAGACACAAAGCAGCGTGCCGCCCCCTAGTTGCGGAACCAAGTAGTATGTTGTCACGCCAGCTTCAAATAACACAAAGTGTTAAAAAATAGAGACTGTATGCAACCAATTAACAATTTAGTAAATTGTCAGATCGTCCGATTTCTACCCTAATATAGGGACAAATTATGTAAGGCTAGATGGATTCTCACAACAATTATAACCGTAAACCGGTTTTGCTCTATTTAGAGTTCCTTAGTACGGCATACTAATTGTAGTGAAAATATGTGTATTTTTGCCCTGGATAACGAACTTGTCCAAGCCACTTGCAGAAGGAAGGTATCTGCCAAATTTTATCAAAATCGGACTATTATTTTTTGAGTTAGCGGCGTGATACATATATATATATATATATATATATATATATATATATATATATATATATATATATATATATATATATATATATATATATATATATATATAAACATATAAAATTGAAACCGACCCCGGATATGGGTTCTAGGGGTCCTAGTTCGCGCTCATTTGCAAAAGTTTTTTCAAAATTCAAAAGTCTGGATCTCCCCATTAGTGATATTTTTCTACGAAAATTCACTAAAATGGAGATAATAATAATGATTGGACATTGTGTCAGGCTTAGAAATCACCGGGAAGCTTGCGAGTTATTTCATCAACAAGATCCTGATAGATTGCCAATTGAAAGATCTTCAGTAAGTAAATTAGTTGACAAAGTCAAAGAAATGGCATCCGTAAAAGATGTGCCTCGACAAGGTCGACCTCAAATAAGTGGAGAAATCAGATTAGATATATTGCTTAATTCTGAAAAAAATTCTGTCATTTTTACAAGGCAACTAGCCTTAAATAACAACGTGGACCAAGAGAAGTATCATTCTCACAAAGTGCAATCGATATACAAGTTAAGCGATGATGATTCAGACTGCCGTTTACAGTTTTGTGAACAATTAATGTTACACTGCGATGAAGATCCTAATTTTCTTAATAAAATTCTCTTTTTTGATGAAGCCACTTTTTACCTGAATGGGATAGTAAATTGTCACCACTTAAGATATTGGTCACGGGAAAATCCTTATTGGATTCAAAACTCACACAGTCAACGTCATCGAAAAGGTAGTGTATGGACGGGAATAATGGGACAGAGTTTCATAGTACCATATTTTTTTCAAGGAAATCTTACAACAGCCCGTTACCTAATTTTTTTAAAATTAAATTTAGTGCCAGCTCTGGCAACCATTTTTCCAAATAATCACAAGGCAGATGTGCCCTAGCAAAATATTTAGTTTCAGCAAGACGGGGCATCTCCACACTTTGGTGTAGACGTCCGTCAATATATACATGCCACATTTCCTGAAAGATAAATAGGGCATCGAGAAACAATTGAGTGGACACCGCGTTCCCCAGGCTTGAATTTCTTGGATTTTTTTCTGCAAGTTTATTTAAAAAAGAAAGTTTATTCCAAACAACCATATATTTTAGAGGCGCTACAGCAAAGAACTCGCGCTGAAGTGGAGCAAATTATTACTGATGTTTTTGAGCGCACTGTATAAAGTTTTTACACTCGTATCGACCAACGCCATATGGTAGGCGGAGAACAGTTTGAATATTTGCCCAAAATTTTACTAGTTTTCTTTGAACTAAATGAGATGTAAGACACGTTGTTACACGTACCGTCATCTCGTCGCGGAACCAAGTAGTATGTTGTCACGGCAGCTCCAAATAACACAGAATGCTAAAAGATAGAGACTGTATATAACCTACTAACAATTTTGTAAATTGTCAGCGCTGGCTCCTTTCTTTCCCAATATTACTTTAGAGGTTTATTTTCGCTGCAATTAATACACCGTACTGACGAGCGCTAATTAGAGCGAAACCGATCTACGGTTCTATTTTTTTTTTTTAATTTCAGCAAGACACCACGAGGGCTTACAGCCTAAATACTATCGTACCGTGGGTGTTGACAAGGAGGAAAGAGGCAGGTTGTTAATTCTGGACTTGAAGGTTTGGAGGTTCAGAGGACAGGGAAAAACATGTGCCGGCAAGGAATTCCATAACATGGAAGTCCTCGGGCCAAAAGAGCGGGCAGAACAAGATGTTCTAAGTCTGGTGACCTGGACAGTAAAAGGGTGCATTCGCTCTGTTCCCCTGGTAGATCTGTTGGGGGCAGCAGGTGGGGGAACTATGGAGAAAAGCTCCTCTGAGCAGTGCCCGTGCAGATATCTATAAAAGAGAGAGAGGTCACCAACGGCACGTGGGTGGGCAAGGGATGGCAGCCTTTGGGTGAGACCGATGAGACGTATAGCTCTCTTTTAAATGGAGTCCAGGATAGCTAGTGTAGAAGCGGCAGCGGCACCCCAGATGTAGGAGCAGTATTCGAGGTTTGGCCTTATTTGTGAAGTATATAAGGTATAGAGATTAGCTGGTGTAAAGTATTTGCGAGCCCGGAAGAGGAAACCTAATTTCTTAGCAGCCGCTTCTGAAATTGATGTGACATGTTGGTGCCAATTGAGAGTTCGATCCACAGGAATGCCAACAAGAGAAAAGGACTCATTACTTTGAATAACTTGGTTGTTCATTGTGACGGGTCTAGCAAGACTTAGTTTTGGTGGGGTTGAATTGTACAAGATTTCTACTTCCCCAGTCTAATATTTTTTGGAGATCCACGGAGACAGAACCCTCCATGAGTCTGCGATCCTCATCTAATTGGGCTAAAGAGACAGGCTTAGAATATTGTATATTTGAATGTAGGGTGCTGTCGTCCGCGTAGCTGTGAACTGGTTTAGATGTGCTAGAGAGGAGGTGATTGATGTGGAGATGAAACAAAGTAGGGGCTAAAGCTGAACCTTGAGGAACTCCTGCATTAATTGGATACAGTTTAGAGGAATGACCATCCACAACAACAGGTATGCTCCTGTTGGAGAGGAAATTTGCTGTCCAGGTACAAAGTTTTGATGGTAGGCTATATGCCGGAAATTTATTAAGCAGCGCTGCGTGCCAGACCTGGTCGAATGCTTTTGATATGTCTAGAGCAACAATCTGGGATTCACCGTGTTGTTCCATAGACTTGTTCCAAGAATAGGTGACAACGGAAAGGAGGTCGGCAGTCGATCTGCGCTGACGGAATCCATACTGTCTGTCGTGGATTAGACTGTGTTTTTTAAGAAATTTTAGTAATTCGGTGTTTATATACTTTTCCATCACTTTAGAGACGACTGAAAGGAGAGAAATAGGCCTGTAGTTGCTAGGTAGCGCTTTGCATCCTTTCTTGGGGATGGGTTGTACTCGAGCAGTTTTCCAGTTACTAGGAAATATGCCTTTATTATAAGATATCTGAAACAGACGAGTCAGGACAGGAGCAAGTTCCGGTGCGCACTTTTTGAGAACAATTTCTGGGATCTCGTCAAGGCCAGAGGCTTTCCTGGTATTAAGAGAAGAGAGCATCTTTCGTACCTTTTTAGTTTTGAAAATGATATCCGTCATTTTATGCGCGACATTGGGGACTGTTGGTGGTTGAACATTTGGAGGTGGGTTGAGAGTAGAATTGCCGGCGAACAACGAAGCAAAAAGTTCAGCCTTGCCCAGGGCGGTAGAAACAATTTCATCCCCTGAGACAAGAGGTGGGAACGTGCTTTTGCAGAAATTATTCCCAATAGATTTAGCAAGAGGCCAGAAGGGTTTGCCGCCGTTGGAGCTTAAGAGGACTTTGTTTTTGATGTCGTTATTAAATAAGTTTTTTGCCTCAGAAAGAATGCGGACATAGCGGTTTCTTACGTCGTTAAATGCTTGACGATTTTCTTGACTGGGATTGTGTAGAAGCGTTTTGTGAGCTTTGACGTTTTCAAGTCTGACCTTGTCACAGGATTTAGAGAACCAGGGCTTTTGAGTGGCTGAAGAGGTTTTCTGTGTACGTGGGATAAATAATTCTATGCCAGCTTGGATAATTTCGGTGACGTTTTGTGAGATATCAGAGGGGTCAGGATGAGAGAAGCAGACAGACGCCCATGGAAATCAGGAAAAGTAATCCCGCATTTCATCCCAGTTTGCGGAGTTGTAGTGCCAAACGATACGTGGGTGTGATGGCTGTGTGACCTCGGGTTGTATTGCGCAGGAAGCAGTGACCATGCCGTGGTCTGAGCGATTAAGGGGGGCGGTGACTGATATATTATAGCATTCAGGTTGTGTAGTAAGAAGGAGATCCAAGGGATTTGAGCTGTGTGTTGGGATACGAGGAAAGTAAGTAGGTTGCTGAACCATATTGGCTAAAGAATTGCTGACTGCAAAGGCCTCCGCTGCTCTCCCTTGTGGATCGGTTTTAGAAGATCCTAGCCATTCCTTATTATAGACATTGAAGTCACCAAGAATAGTGACCTCGGAGGAAGGATATTCGGAAATCAGATGGTCGGTTTTTTCAGAAAGGTAGTCAAAGAGCTGGACAAAGTTGTTATTAGAAGGTGACCGGTAAATGCAACAGATGAAGTTAGTTTCAGCCCTGAGAGAGAGTTTTATCCATAGTATGTCTTTTCTTCCAGCTTCTAAATTGGGGAATCTGTTGCAGAGTAGATTGCTACGGACGTACGCGCACACGCCTCCATGCAATCTAAAGGAAGTAAGGAGCTCATACCCCGGGAAATTAAGGTGATTAGTGGCTGTTTTGGCACTGATTTGGGTTTCGGTGAGGAAGAGGAGTTGGGGCCGGTTTTTTTTTGTTTTTTTTTTTGTTCCCTCAGGGCTCGTCCGCGGCCTTGCCGCCCCGATAGCACCGCAGCCCTTGGTTGATTGTGCATACCCTTAGTCTTACTCCACACATTCCAAAATCACTGTGCCTTGAACTAGTCTGCACAGCGATTGGTAGGGTGAAGTTTTATATTGCTCTGTCTCCGGTCTAGAGTGACCGTAGATCAGTTGTCTTTTCCGGTCCAGAGCTATACACTCACACAAGATGTGCTGGGCTGATTCCTCCCCCTCGCCGCAGAGTCTGCATGCGAGGTCCCCTTCGAACCGCCCCATTTTATGCAGGTGTTTCTTGACGGCCATGTGTCCCGTCAAGAGACCTGTTGTGTTTCTGAGCTGTCCTCTGCTAAGGTTTAGCAGCTCCACAGTTCTCTTTGAACTGGGTCCGTCAATTATTAGCCTGGAGGAAATGGTGGACGGAGTTTAGGTTATAATTTAGGCCACATATATTCGAAAAGGATATGTTAAATCTTGATGTTGGCGCCCCCTGTACACCACTCTCCCGGAGATCCGAATGGAGGGGTATTTTGCCTCCGGAATATTTTGTACAAGGAGGAGCCATCATCATTTTTGCTTATAAGGGAAACCGACTCATACACCAGAACCGGAAACGTTCGTTGGGACTTCACCGGCCCCTTGATGTATGGGGTGGTACCTCCTCGGGCGTGAATAAATCCTTTACTATTACGTAAAGGAAAATTCCACTACCACCTGCTATGGATTGGATTGGATCAATGTCTACCCCTTTAAAAATAAGATTAATAGAGGGACTATCAATTGTCCAATAGTAATTGTGTTGAAAATACATCTAGCCTTACATAGTTTTCTTTGGTTCAGTAATTTTTGCCATTAAGCTTAAGTTTCTATTTTTTTAAGTAAATAATGCTATTTTTGCAAATAAAATTTTATGTTAGGTACCATTTTTTTTCACACCATTTAAGTAGTGAGCGGGTCTATAGAAAAACAGCAAAAAAACTATGGTTGTCATTTAAACAACCTATAATGAGGTCACCACTCAGAAATATGTGACTTCACAGATGTAATTTTTACATCATAAGTTGGCAATTGAAAAGATAAAATTGACCTGTCCGTTCCTGAAAAAATTAAATAACGTCTTTATAAGTTATGCTCCAAACTTTATCACCACTCTGTATGTATATATATATATATATATATATATATATATATATATATATATATATATATATATATATATATATATATATATATAAAGTTGAACCTAACATTTGACCTGACCTGACCTGTCCGTTCCTGAAAAAAATAAACAACGGCTTTATGAGTTATGCTCCAAACTTTATCACCACTCTGTATGTATGTATATATATATATATATATATATATATATATATATATATATATATATATATATATATCTATTAGGTTGAACCTAACATTTCACATGAAAATTTGTTAATAGAGGCTACAGATAAATTGACCAAGGTAGGCTTTCATCAAGCATTATATGAATAGAAATATTTTATTTTATTTTGTATTATTTTATCGTTTCTGGTATGATTGTAAGCTTGAAAAATATGTTATGCTACAGCCTTGGATTGTTAGATATTTAATTATATATTTTAACACATATCCTAGGTTAGTACAACTACCTCAGTTTCGGGTGGACGCATGAGGTAAATCAAACCAAGTGGAATTTGATTACGAAATACATTTCAAAGTTAATCTTGTCTGTGACTAATCAGCTGTCGCAGATGATAAACGGTCTAATAATTATGATTAACTATAATAAGCCCGTTTATGGGGTTAATACGTGTTTATGCATGGTCCACATCGCAGCTGATAACTAACACCTAAAGTAAATATGGTCCCGCTATGCCAAAACCAAGGGATCAAATAACAGACTAATGGAATATATTGCTTGTGTTTAGTTCGCACTCAAAGGATTTTATAATCTTTAAAAAAATTTAAAGAGTCCCATTGGATTTAACTTTGTTAAACGCCGACAAAATATAATTTTCCCAAATAGTTTCAATTAAAAATACTAAAAATATTAAGTAAATATTCGACGCTTTAATACAATCCTTGGCGCTAAAATGGTTTAACAACACTCCACATACATTTTTTGGATACTAAACATTCAATTATGTTTGAATTAACATACCAATTCGTAAGCCAAAATACCGTAATTGAGTTTCCAATTAATATTTATCTTTTTCATTGTTATCATCACAGTCTAAGGAGATGTCAGCTTGTTCTTACAGACATAATATTCTTTGTCTTCAGCGCCATTTTTTTCAGTGTAGCTTTATTACATCATACCATAGAAATATGATTTAAAAAATAAGTAAATAAATAAATACGCACCATACCATACCATACAACAAAAACATTAACCACAATATTATGGAGAAAGATTAAATTAAAGCCATTTATTGTAACTATAATCATTGTTTCTGTACACTTTCTTTTAATTTAACGTCAATTTCATATAAGCTAATATCTGTAATAATAATAATAACAACAACAACAATAATAATAATAATAATAATAATAATAATAATAATAATAATAATAATAATAATAATAATAATAATAATAATAATAATAACAATAATAATAATAATCAGCATCATCATCATCATCATCACCCCTGTCTAGGATCACAAGTCTGCCTGGCCGGTGGGTGTACTGCTTCCAGCAGTGTGCTCACCGCTGCTCGTAACGAAGTAGACGGCACAGCCAGCGACGACAGCTGTCCGCTGTCCTATTTACCCTCTTTTTTCTTACCATATTACCTTACTCCTTTCTTCATCCCTACCTGGGCCACCAGGGTTAATTGGTGGGACATCCACGGCGCTGGACATCACAGCATGCGTGACGTCGGTGGCGGGGTGCTGGTGTAGCAGGCCCCTGTCATGCAAAAAATTATAGCCCAAACTCAACAGCAGGGGAGCCTAGTAAGACCAGGAGCTCCACCCATTGAGGATGCCGCGTAGAAAAATCAGCCAGCGCTCACCCAGATGGTATCTCCAAGACAGCGCATGAAATGGACTATGGATATGAATGAAACAACTATGCGCATTTACTACACAGTAACACAACTCGGACAACAGACGACCGGATATAGCCAACAACTTCAAACCGAATTTCTCATAATGTACCCACGCATACAGGTGACTCAACAGAGAGTAGCGGATCAGTATCGTGTCATACTTAGGAATAACCTTATTCCACAAACGAGAGTGAATACCATCATACAAGAAGTTGAAGATAAAATTACATCGCGGTTACTGAAAATAACGAGATCCTGTTTGATGGTAGTAATATGCAACCTGTACATACTGAGCAAAGAGAACACATCGAGGGTACGCAAGAAAATGAGGAACTCATCGAAAATTGTCCAAAGAAATGATTCGTGCAGTCGCAGAGTATGAAGGAACAAATCCTCTTACTAGACCACCATCATCTAGAAAGCTGGCAATTATATTAAAATTTTTGAACAAAATAATTTTGCCATCGCACCTACTAGAGATCAGAAGAATGTTTTAACACCTTAAAAGAAGATTTCTGTATATGCAGAACGGTTGAGGAGACATAAAGCGAGGAACAATAGGAAGTGCGACAATACAATGTTTACACGTTCTAAAAGGACTTTTTACCGTCAGCTTAATTCAGCTAGGAATGCAGTCACCGATACTTTTCCAAATCAGGAACAAATTGAAGAGTTCAGGCAAAGCCAACTAGCCACAACAGCCTCCTGCAATATTGGCGCCAACTGGGTTAACGAAGAACACCGAGCTTTTCAGAGTTATGAACAAATTCATCATGAGTCGTTTACCACAGTGGAAGTCCCCGAGGTTATTAAAGAGCTTCATAATTGGAAGGCATCCAAAACTTTTGGCTAAAGATGTACACATTATCTATTGGCGGTGTTAATAAATAATGTTATACTTAACCCGAAGAAGATGCCATTGTTTTTCACACAAGGAAACAACGTATTTTCTGTCAAAGGACCAGCAGTGTTCTGCATACCCAGGCAGATACCGACCAATGACTTGTCTTCCGACCCTATATAAGTTGATCACATCCTGCCTTGAGAAACGCATATATTCGAACTGCCAAACGGTTGATAACATCGTAATCGGCACGATACCGATCAGCAGAGGCATATTTCAAGGCGACTCGCTAAGCCCATTGTGGTTCTGCTTCGCATTGAATCCACTATAAAACCACCAGCACTCCACCAGAGATGGCTTCAGTATAAAAAGAAATGGTAGGGAGCAAACGATGCTAAATCATCTGCTGCATATAGATAATCTTAAGCTGATGGTCTCCACAAAGAACCACCTTAAACAACTCCTTAAAATCGTGAAATGGTTTTCCAGAAATATTGACATGCAATTTGGGCTTGACAAATGCTGCACCTTATGTTATTAGTTACATTTATCTGTAGTCGATACGTGTTGTAAAAAGCCAAACTGATTTCTATTTATAATGTTGTATTTTTTTAAAAACTTCATTAGTTGCGCCTTTACGCATTTTCGGTAATTTTACTAATTATACTATCTAAATCAATTGGCCTGTAGTTATTCATATTCTCTTTATCCTCATATTTATAGAGTGGAATTATAGTGGCAAGTTTCAAGTATCTAGCAAAAATAACGCGAACGTGTCTGACCATCGAGGTGTGTATACCTTGTTATAGTGTTCCGAGTTTATTTGTAGTGTCAAGTGTATTCAAAATAAAATATTTTAAAACAATGTAGTAAGCCAAAAGCATAAGATCAGAGTGAGCTTATTTTTAAATTTGTAAGTACATACTTTGACATTAATTAATTTATTGAAATCCAAACTACGCTGGCCACATCCGTCCACTGATACCGATGATAGTAGCAAATATAAGGTAAGTGATAATAACATAGGTAAAGAGAATCAGATCCAAGTAAATATATACAATTTTGAAAATAAATATAAGCACGAAGATACAGGGCCGTACAATGTTTTCATTGAACATAAAGATAAAAATATAGGTCGGTTATTTCCGGTGAGAGTAGGCCTCTATTCTGATACAAAATTTCGCAAGGGTGTAATGGATATCAAACCAATAGGTTGAAGGTTTTGCGTGTATTGTAAACCCTGTGATCAAGTGAACAAATCGGTATATACAAATTGTCCAGTATTTAAAAAAAATATTAAAAAGATCATGGCATTTCAGAGTATCTCATTCAGAGACGCAGAAACGATAGCGAATAATCATTCTTACGCGAATACAACTACATATATATCTAAACCAGATTTACAAGAGAAAAAAATTTTGAAAAACAACCCTTCGTAAAAAACAAAAGTCCCGACAATACCTTCTCCACCATATACACCAGTAGAATTTTCATTAAAAAAATCACCAATCATAAAACAATTTCTACCTAACCCACACACAAAACATTTAAACACAGACAACCAAAACCTAATAGATCAGATCGAAAGGCTTATAAAATCTTTAATCACAAATAGTACACAAAGTCAAAACTCCAATTTAAACGTTCAATCAAGTATTAAACATTTTGTTGGTTTCTTTGTAGATACAGATGTTCAGATGATGGAAATTAGCGATGATGATTACACAATCTACTAAAAAGTGATTTAGTGGCCTAAAAATCATACAGTGGAATTCTACATCTATTATACAAAATCAAAAAAATGTATCCAAATATTTAACCGATAACCAAGTTGATATAGTGTTGCTGAGCAAAACATTGTTAAAAGATAAGCATGAAAATTTATCATTTAAAGGTTATTATTTGGTAAGGAAAGATAGGGACAACCACAATGCAAGGGGTGTAGGTACTGGTTTGGGAGTGCATTTCATACAGGAGAGTTACTATACCAAATCAGATAAGTAGAGTAGATATATGTGCAGTGTATGTAGAAAATGTAGATGTATATTTAGTTTTAATATATTAACCACCCAATACAAAAGTTTTAGAAATGCAGTGGTCTAATTTGTTTAACCAATTTAAAGACTCTAGGTCAATCATTGGCGGAGATTTTAATTGCCATCACCTATTTTGGGGATCAGTAAGGGAGCTGCTAAATATATCAGAGGACAGTTCAGAAACATAACAGGATTCTTGACGGGACACATGGCCGTCAAAAAACATCTGCATAAAATGGGGCGTGCAGACTCTGCGGCGAGGGGGAGGAATCAGCCCAGCACATATTATGCCAGTGTAAAGCTCTGGATCGCAAAAGGCAACTGATCTACGGTCAGCCTAGCCCGGAGACAAAGCAATATAAAACTTCACCCTACCAATTGCTGTTCAGACTAGTTCAAGGCACAGTGATTTTGGAATGGGTGGAGTAGACACAAAGGGCATGCACAATAAGCCAAAGGCTGCGGTGCTATCGGGGCGGCAAAGACGCGGACGAACCCTGAAGGAGGAAAAAGGAAAAATACAGAGGGAAAGCAATTATATGAGGAAATTGATAATACCAACCTAACAGTAACAAATGACGGTACTCCTACTAAAATGACATTACCGTATCAGTCTCCATCAGCGGTTGTCCTAACATTGGTAATACCAAACATAGCTACTAGTATGCGTTGGAGAGTGTTGCAGGAAGCTCTGAGCTCTAAACCTTATTTGGTGTCCATTTATTTCAATGTCAATTATGAAAAAACATATAAACAACCGTGTATAAAATAGAAGGAGTCTGCGACCGACTGGGACATTTTTCAGCGCAGCCTGAACTGTTGAAAACGACGATAAAAAGAAATGTGCACTATTAGTAGAGATTATCTGACGCAGCTGATAAATCAATGGCAAAAACTAAAATTTATAACACAAATCACAGACTGGTAGGATGACGATTGTACAGATACTTTTATGCAAAGAAAACAAGCACTATTCGAATACAATAGAGTGTCAAGCTTTGAAAATTATTTAAATTTCAAAAAAAAGAAGCATTATGTAAACAAATGTTCAAGCAAAAAAGCATAAAAGCTTGAAGGTGTTCGTAAGTTCCTTGAACAAAACCACCCCTATAGGATTTATTTGGAAAGTCGTTCGTGGCATGAATAGAAATCATATGACGAGAAAATATAGTATAATTAGCAAAGAATTGATGAAGAATCTACTTAACTGATGTGCCCCAATAAGTGCGGCTAACTCAGTACCAGAACTCGATTTCAATAAAATGTTTGAAGATGACCCCATGCAAACACCATTCTCAAAAAAAAAGGAATTAAAAGCCTCAATGAAGACCAGTTTAAACACATCACCAGGGAGAAATAAAATAATTTACAAAATTATTGGCAACACAACTGAAGAAATAAAACAAATACTCTTACAGATATAGAACAACTGGTGGATCAGAGGTGATTACGTCAAAGAATTGGAAACTGTTATTATATGCCTTTTCCGTAAAGGCAATCATAGTTCAGAGTCCCCATTAGGATCCAGGTACATCTGTCTTATAAAATGTGTCACAAAAAATGTTATGCGCATGATTAAATTGTGGCTTGAATGGTTTTCTGAGTGTAATCACATCTTACTCACGAGTCAGTATGGATTTCGAAGAGGATTGGGAACCTTGGATGCAATTAGCAAATTGGCTACCAAAACGTACTTAATGCGTTTCGATTTATTTTCTTACAAAGAATCATATTTAGATTAAAAAAATGCAAAATTGTAATTAAATAAGTTCGTATAAAAGTATATATATATATATATATATATATATATATATATATATATATATATATATATATATATATATATATATATATATATATATATATATATATATATATATATATATATATATATGTATGTTAGAAAACAAAAATGTAGGTATCACCAACGACCTATGGACTACCCTGTGATTGTCAAACTAATTATATAATATGCAGCTCAAAACACCCTATATATAAAGTATACAACTTTTTCTCGTATCTTGTATAATAACAATTATATTGAGCTTTACCGTAGAAATGCGTCAGCCTGTATATATGTAAACAGACAAAAACTGAAACAAAGCCCAGATATGGATTCTAGGTGGCCTAATTTGCGCTTATTTGAAGATATTTTTTAAAATTCAAAAGTCGCGGTCTCATTAAATAATTTTTTCCACGAATTTACCTAAAAATTATAGACCGTTAAAATAAAAACATAACTAAAACTACCGCCAAAGCATCAGAGAACGGGTCTATGACGATTGAGGCTGAACTTAAGGGTTTGTAGAACATTCTTCTTGCGGCATTTTCTTTTCATAATCCGTATTTGTTTAAGGTTTTTAATCCGCATTTCATTTAGGTTTTTTACCTCAATGTTGCGAATTTTGACGATACAAATCACGATTTTGACGTTTTCAGCGAAACCCCATTTTTTTAACTGCCCATAACTTTATTGTCTTTAAACTTACATACCTAAATTTTCGTACATGTTTAACTCTTTATAATGCAAATATACCAAATTTGGCCACTTACTTTGTTATTTATTGTTTCAAGAAAATCTGAGCCGATTTTCCTGGCTAACGCAATTATTCAGGCTATTTGCAAAAGGAAGGTACTCACCAAATTTGATTTAAATCGGCATGTTTTTTTGAGTTATCGGTGTGATACATACATATATATATATATATATATATATATATATATATATATATATATATATATATATATATATATATATATATATATATATATATAAAGTCGGGATCTCCCCATTAGTTATTTTTTTTACAGAAAATACACTAATTGAGCCATAATCAGGAAACAATATCAAAACAAATAAACGAATTAGAATACACTATTGATAGTCTCGGAAACAAACAGTTAACACACTACCACAAAATAAAACATTTGAAATTATTAACACAGATGGGGTATTTTTTAAACAAAGTCTAAGAAATAATTCTCACAACCGAAAACGTAATTACCTTTACAAAATTACGAATCTTTCACACATCCATATTAAAATCCAAATTAATAATAAAAGAACTTGCTAAAATACAAAATTTCATAACAGATTCAAGACTAATAACCACAAAGGATCTAAACTTATATGAGAAAATATTTAGAATAAAAACAGTTCAAATTGATATCAAAATTATTTCCAGTTAGAAATACCATTAGTAGACGAATCAGATTATACATATTATCAATTATACACTTAACCTATATCGAAAAGTCCCTATACATTCACAATGAAAATTCCTAGAACCAAATACCTGATCCGGAGTAGCAAACAATATGCTTATCGAAACGAAGGTCAAAATTTTAAGAATCAATTGTACTGTTGGGAAAACAATAAGGCAACCACACTCAACGACCAGAAATGTAAAATCAAGCTGATCAACTTTCAAAACCAAGAGATAATTGTAACCAAGAGACAGTCAAAATTAACACGACCACCGTCTCAAAATATGGAAACAACCAATACATCTTGGTAGCACCAGGAAAAGAAAAAATAAGAGTAATATGCGAGGGACAGGAAGAGACCAAAATAATAAAGGGAACAAAATTAATGGCCCTTAAACCGAAGTGTAATCTACAATCAGGAAGCTGAATTTACAAAACCACTCAAACAACTTCATAAACCCAGCAAATATTTAATCTAACGAAATTAGAATTCACTGAACAAGAAGAACCCAAAAGTCCCGAAGAACTACCAGAATTAAAATTAGACAATTTTCAGCTGCACGACGTCAACCACATCCAGAACCAACTCCACTCAATAAAAAGGATATACCAGGCCAGATCAATATACCAATCTATCACCTGAGTATATGGACCATCTTACTAGCCGTAGTAATAGCCATCATATTTATATTTTATATCTTATGTAATATTTGTGTAATAAATCAATAAATAATTGTTTAAAAAAATCAAACGTCTTATCCGTAAAGTTTAGTCGCGTCTGGAGGAATTTGTTAGAACTAACGGTTCGTGCGAGGACAAAGTGGTTCTATGAAACATTCATATATTTAGGATGCCAGAGCTTCGCACTACCCATTAAAATGGAGAAAACGAAACGAGGACCTAACACAAGTCCTCGCAACGAAAAATGTCCTCGCAACGCCGCTGTACGGGCATTTGTCCTCGTAAAATGCCTTATACCAGCTCTCTCACACACACACACACACACATACACACACATATACACACACAAAAACACCCACACACGCGCACACTCATGCATGCAGGTACGCACGCACATATGTATAGACTCACGCACGCACACGTGCACACACGCACGCAAACATGCACACGCCCGCACACACACGCACACACACGCATACACACGCACGCACATGGACACACACACGCTCACGCGCGCACACACACAAAAGAGAACGTTGCGCCCGGTTTATTGAAGGTCGGTTCTGAACAAGCACAAACGTTTAAAAACAACCGACATTTTTTTTAATTATAATTGTTTTCAAATAAATTTGTGCCCGAATAAACTTTAAATTAATTAAACTTTATTTAGAACTTAAAAGAAGAATGAAAATAATTTATGGATATGTTTGAATACGTTATCTAATGATCAACAAAAGTTTTGCTACAACCACGGTAGTTTTAATAATTTATAAACAGTATGCAGCGGTAATAAGTGAATGAATGAACACACAGGTCGTTGTGTGTGGAAACATTTATACCATCGGACTGACTGGGGACGTAATTATGTGTCTCCGAAAATATGTCTATCGAAAGGGCATTCAAAAGCTCAGACGCTTTAAAATAGAAGCAGAATTTGTAACGAAATGCGCGAGTTTTTGCATAAGACGGATTTTCCCATTGAATACCGCAAATGGAGGACCTACCAAAGCGATTTTCGAGGAGCAATGTACAATTACTAAATTGTATCGACAAAAGACGCAGAACTGTCTAAATTTTCTTTTGTGATCAAGAGAATTAGGATTGGCATTGATACATGGATTTACGATAAAACGAACAGTCTGCTTCTAAATAGAATCTAAGGAAGGTTAATTGGTTGTTGAAACTGCAGCTGAAACAATAAAATAATATTTTAATTGTGCGCGCACTTTTGCCTAAATTTAGTTTTCAAGCTATTCATTCTTTTTATGTATAACAACAGTACTTCATAAAGCCGTGGTTGGCATTGTTCAACAACTCCTATATAATGCTGTTTCATTGTCACAAATCCTATTACTAAATGATTATCAAGTTTAGAATTAGACTGTGTACTAACTACGTATATTAAATTCTCTTTCTCAAGTTTAATAGTCATGCACTAATGTTCAACAAACAATTCCAAAATATTAAATTATCATACACTTTTATTAAATACAAGAGTGTAGACAATATCCTTAAGCATATAATCTGTTTACATTTCAAACTTCATTTGAAATTTAGACAGTGACATCAGTATTGTGCTATGCTTCTTGAACCATTACAAAGCCGACCCCAATAGCAGCCTAAGCATTCCAATATGTATCATAGTATATATCAGTAAATCATGAGAAACCACATCAAAGGTCTTTCCCAAATCTGAGGCCTATAGAGACTTGTGTACTTTAGTTTTTAGGGAGATTATATATAGTTCCCTGCGAATACAACTAAGCCGTGTGTATCTAATTTACATATGTTTTAACGCCTACGCTGTCGCAATACCGTTTATAATATAATACCTACTATTTTGTTACTGTAAACAAGACCTCCTGTTCATGACTTAATAGCAATGACTTAGTAATAGCTGTATTTGAGTCATGGATAACACATTTGTGGTGTAAAGCTGTGAGAGGCAGAAATTGTAAAAGTTACTGAAACTCGTCAATCCAGTTTACAAAAAAAACAAGATCGTTTTTTTTTTAATTTTCTTACAAAACACGAGCATAGAAAAAATTGGAAGACTTGTGTCCACAATAGGATTTAAACCAAGCCAAAAACTGTGTATGTGTATCTATATATATATATATAGATTGAAGGGAGGAGTAACAGTCGTTACACGTTAGCGTGCTAATATTTGTATACTTTTATATATAACAATTCGCCCAATCGTTTCCACGATTTCGTCTCCCACTTCCAAACTCAGTGGTTTCATGGCATCCATCTTGAGTGTGTGCTTTATGGACTACAATGAATTTACAGTTAAGAACTCAAAAATTTTCGCCCAGCTGATAAACGACTTTAAACTGGAGGAGGGATATACGGTGGTCTCCCTAGATGTTGTCTCCTTGTTCACAAATATATCATTGCAGCTCACACTTCATATTATTGATGAAAACTGGGAACTTATTGAACCAAACACAGATATTCCCAAGGAGAATTTCATTCAGATACTCGAATGTCTTTTTCAATCAAACTATCTCCTTTTCAAAGGAACATATTACAGACAATCTTTTGTGTGTCCAATGGGTAGTCACCTCAGCCCTGTGTTGGCAAATATAGTTATGTCATCCTTGTTGATGTTTGCAATACCTGTCTTTCAGACTGCCCTTTATCTACCAATACATGGATGATTTGATCCTTGCTATTCCTATTAATACGGAGGAGAAAGTGTTGGGAATTTTTAATGGATTTGATGAACACATTAAATTTACCGTTGAGAGAGAGACAAATAGAAGTGTCTCCTTTCTTGATACTAGAGTATACAGGAGTACTGATAATACAATCAAGTTTGATTGGTATAGTAAGCTTTCCAGTTCCGGAAGATACATTAGCTATGCGTCATACCATGATGAGAAGATGAAATTGAATGTTATATTGGGCATGAAGAGGCGGATTTTGGATATTGCTCACCCTTCTTTTCAGCGTGGGGCTCTATGCCGTTTTGCTGATCTGATGGTGAAAAATGGGTATAAGAGAGGCTACATGATGAAATTACTTTTCAGCGTTCCATCCGAACCTGCGCCTTACCGAGCAGCTGATAGGGCTTCTCCACCCGCACATGGTGGGGGGGTTTACACCTCTCATCCACGGTTGAATATCAAATATGCAGTGTTACCTTGCACCGGTGGACTGACACACAAACTTATGAAGCTTTTGAAAGATTGTACAGGCATAAAAGTGGCAAAATACAATGTTCTGACCAACAAAAACTTTTTCACTAACAACAATAACAACAAAGTTCCGGTGTATAAACAACATGATGTGGTCTATAAGTTGAACTGTAAAAACTGTTCTCTTTCATATGTAGGTCAGACTTCACAATCTGTTGGTAGGAGGATTAGTCAACATATGAGTGATTCCAGACTCAGACGTGCCTTGGCACATCATGTGTCAACATTAGGTCATAACATAGATTTTGATAATGTTAGAATTTTGGATATAGAAACAAATTTAAAAAAACGTTCCCGTCTGGAAATGTGTCATATTCTTGAAAATGACACTATGAACTCAAAATCGGATATTCAAAAATTAAGTAACATATATAGTTATGTATTACTATTTGATAAGTCTGATGGCGCCTCTGTGTTGGCCGGTTCTATGATTTAGAATAAGAAAATAACTTATAAAAATTGTTAGCAATAGAGTAACAATAGTCTATGATCAATGATTGTTTCTTGGTTTGCAGCTGTCACTGTCTATGGTCGGTGTCTAACTTAATAAAAATGGGGTTAGATGTCCAAATTATTACACGTAAATTTTTCAAAGCGTTTTTGATGTTTTAAACTTGTTAATTCTTTTTTATGCTTTTTCATGACTGGATTTGGATGTTTTTAATGTACAAATGTTCGCATTAAGTTATGAGTTTGATAGGATATACTAGGTAGACGCTGTGTGAGTGTCAGTTCATCTATCCATTTGCGAAACTGCCTTGAAGTTCGTCTTTTTTATAAGAGGTTAGGGCTTGTCGGTATTAAGCCCAACGCCCAGTCCCTTTTGCCCTATTAAACAGCCTCCTGAACACCGCTTTAAGACAGCTCAGTGGCCTGTTCCACCAAGGCAAGTCAATTTGTGTTGCCTTTCCTTTAACAGGACAGTTAATCTCGTAGGCATACTTTATAATTTGGTTTGGGCGACTTGAGACTTCTCCACGCTGCGTAGTAGTGTCCAGATCTCAGTCCAGCTTTTGTTCTCCCAACTAAAGACGCATTCTATAGACATCCTAGTCGGTGAGCCTGGGCACCCTGCGCTAGCCTACATACCTAACTGCTGCCTCTATGTCGAACCATATGCTCGGACATAAAGGGCTTATCTGATATGAACCAGTTTGTTATTGCATGTGTTGTAAACGGGTCTGCAAGGGTTATAACTAGTACCTTCTCTCTGATAGCATTTAGAAATGTTGGCTTACTACCTTTGTTTACAATATCTATGTGATTAGCAGACAAGTTATCACATAGGTGCTGAGGTCTCCTATTAGTGTCTGTGCTACCCCATTATGAGTGCTGGTAAGCATTGGCGTCCAATCATAAAATGCCTATTTATCTTTTTGTACCGTGACATGATGCGTTAGACTTCGATCTTCTAGAAACATTCGTAGCTGCGTTGTAATATTGAACGTCTATTTGAATGCACAGCAATTGTTCTCAAAAAATGCGCACCAGAACTTGCTCCTGTCCTGACTCGTCTGTTTCAGACATCTTACAATAGAGGCATATTCCCTAGTAACTGGAAAACTGCTCGAGTACAACCCGTCCCGAAGAAAGGATCCAAAGCGCTTCCTAGCAACTACAGGCCTATTTCTCTCCTTTTAGTTGTCTCCAAATAGATGGAAAAGTATATAAACACCGAATTACTAAAATTTCTTGAAAAAACACAGTCTAATCAACGACAGGCAGTATGGATTCCGTCAGCGCAGATTAACTGCCGACCTCCTTTCTTTGTCACCCATTCTTGGAACAAGTCTATGGAACTACACGGTGAATTCCAGATTGTCGTTCTAGACATATCCAGAGCATTCGACCAGGTCTGGCACGCAGCGCTGCTTAAAAAACTTCCAGTCTATGGCCTACCACCAAAACTTTGTACCTGGACAGCAAATTTCCTCTCCAACCGGAGCATTTTTGTTGTCGTGGATGGTCATTCCTCTAAACTGTATCCAATTAATGCAGGAGTTCCTCAAGGTTCAGCTCTAGCCCCTACTTTGTTTCTTCTCCACATCAATGACCTCCTCTCTAGCACATCCAACACAGTTCACAGTTACGCGGACGACAGCACCCTCTACTCAAATATACAATATTCTAAGCCTGTCTCTTTCGCCCAATTATACGAGGATCGCAAACTCATGGAGGGTTCTATCTCCGTGGATCTCCAAAAAATATTGGACTGGGGAAGTAGAAATTTTGTACAATTCATCCGCACCAAATCTCAGTCTTGCTTTCTTTCTCATAAGAAATACACCAGCCCTAGACCCATCACAATGAACAACCAATTGATTCAAAGTAATGAGTCCTTTTTAATTGTTGGCATTTCTGTGGATTGAAATATCATTTAGCACCAACATGGCACATCAATTGCAGAAACGGCTGCTAAGAAATTAGGTTTCCTCTTTCGGGCTCGCAATTACTGTTCACCAGTTAATCTCTAATATCTTATATACTTTACAAATAAGGCCAAACCTCGAATACTGCTCCCACATCTGGGGTGCTGCTGCCGCTTATACACTCGCTATCCTGGACTCCATTCAGAAGAGAGCTATACGTCTCATCGGTGAACCTACCCTCATACAAAAGCTGCCGTCCCTTGCCTACCGACGTGCCGTTGGTGACCTTTCTCTATTTTATAGATATCTGCACGGGCACTGCTCAGAGGAGCTTCCTTCCATAGTTCCTCCACCTGCTGCCTCCAACAGATCTACCAGGGGAACAGAGCGAATGCACCCTTTTACTGTCCAGGTCACCAGACACAGAACATCTTGTTATGCCCGCTCTTTTGGCCCGAGGACTTCCAAGTTGTGGAATTCCTTGCCGGCACATGTTTTTCCTTCTCCCCCGATCCTCCAAACCTTCAAGTCCAGAATGAACAAGTTGCCTCTTTCCTCCTTGTCGACACCCACGGTACGATAGTATTTAGGCTGTAAGGTCTCGTGGTGTGTTGTTTAAATAAAAAAAGACTATTATGAAAATTCACATTACCTCGTGGAGCTTTTCTGCTTCTTTGGATATTTTCCCATTACTCGCTATTTCAAGCCTTTTTTGTCTACCAGCGTTTCTATTGACTCTGTAGTCAAAGTGGATGTGGTTGGACCTTTTATTTAAACCAGGTTGTTATTTAAACATAATACCTGTATACATGTTATTGTAGCGATGGTAAAAAAGAGCTAGGACGCAGCAAGTGCGTTATGGTAGTGAATTTTCATTAAGATATCGTTAATGGCAGATATGTCTTTTTCAATGAAAGCAGTCATCAAATTTGTCTAATAATTTTTTACACAAAATTCTGCTAAAGACATATATAAAATTCAAATTATATACCTAATCTGTAATTAAAATTGATAATAAAATAATTGGTTTGCACGAAAATCCATTAAAACGTTGTTTTCCACAAATTCAATTTAAAAATGTTCAATCAATTGAATAATTTTTCATAGAAACGTTCTGAAATGTTTGTTCAAAGAAAATTCATTAAACTCATTTATAAGATAATTTGATATTAAAAGAACATTTTTTCACAAGAAAAATCGCCAAGAAAATAATTAAATAAACATAAAAAAAAAATGGTTCGTATTTCCTGGCCAACCAACCATTTCAAGTTATTTACCCACCTACCAAAATATAATTTTTAACAAAAACTTTTTCGACGACATAACAAAAATTGCATGAAAATTTGCAAACAATTTTTCAAGAAAATCCGTAAACATTTTTTTTATAACATAAAACATTTATGCATAATAACAAAATTTCACAAAAAATGATTTCTACGAAGCACAAAAAAATTTTTGTAAAAACTGGCTTAATATCTTTTTACACAAAATTTTGCAAAAAGAATACATAAAATTCAAATTATATACCTAATCTGTAATTAAAATTAAAAATAATATGATTTGTTAGCACGAAAATTCATTAAAACCTTATTTTCGATCCATTTAGTATAAGACATGTTCCATCAATTGAATTTATACAAAAATTCGCAACAAACGTTTCTTCCAAGAAAATACATTAAATTCATTTATAAAACAATTCGTTCTCAAAAAGAACATTTTGTACAAGAAAATTAACTAATAGAAAGAGAAATAAATTAAAAACATTAAAAAATATTCAAAGTCTGATCTAAATACAGAACTAGATACATTTTCTGTGGCTTCACAGAGAAAATTCTTTTGCGTGTGGATGCTGTAAAAATTAAATGCGGTGGTAGAGAAGAAAACAACCTCTTATGTCACAAATCTCTACATCTATGTTGACTGTGGCACGGTTTTACCAACTAAGGCCAACAACAGCTATAATTAAACTTGAATTAAAAGTCTTAAAAGTGCTTATCTTTTATTTTCAAGAAATATATTGGAATCACACAATCTGCTCAGATAACGTTAAGATGGAATCAAAGACGAAAAAAGTTAAAAAAAAGTTAAAAATGAAATTCTATCAACGGTGAGACTTGAACCCTCGTCGGTTCACTCATCAGTCGGGGATACTAACCATTACACCGCAGAGGCTTCCGGCAAAATGCAAGGAATCATTATCGGTTATCTAACTTTATAACCGTTAATGGTCCCAAGTTATTTATTTGTAATATGTGAGGTCTTTAGAGGCAGATTTTGCAGTTATTTAAAAAAATGAGAAGTGTGGCATAAATTAAAAACATTCTAATATACATTTTATGCAAAATTTTCCATTATAAACCACAATGCGTATACTGATTGTCACGTTCCAAATCTCCGGTTTGACATTTACAGGAGAAATATAATATTCTCGAAGTAACTTTTCTGGTACTTGAACTTTTCGCGCAATGAAAAGATAAAGGTTGTCTGTAATGTCTAATAGATTTTGTTTAACACATACAATATTTTGGTAATGCGTCTTCTCTGACTTTTAGTGGCACTAACATTTTGCTTTATTAAGTGCCTATAACTTTTTTTCCTTCCGACATAAATGCCTGAATTATCGTGCAGAGTTTGACTTTTACAACGTAAACCAGCTTGCCAAATCTGGTTGCAATAGCTTTGTTACTTCCGGAGATATGAGTTTTTTCCAGAAAAAAAGCTAAAATTTTCCCAGAAAAACTGGTCCGGTTTTCCTGGATACTTATCCAATCCACTTGCAAAAAGAATTTACTCACAAATTTATCCAAATCGGCCCTCTATTTTTTGCATATATATATATATATATATATATATATATATATATATATATATATATATATATATATATATATATATATATATATATATATATATATATATATATATATATATATGAACATATAAAAATTTAAACCGACCCCGGATATCTGTTCTAGGGGGCCAAGTTCGCTCTCATTTGAAGAAATTTTTTCAAAAGTCAAAAGACATCTCCTCATTAGTAAATTTTTTTAAGAAAATTCACCAAAAGGAAAGAATGAAGAAGATAAGTTTATAAGGTCAAAAGAGTGCAACATACAGCCGGGGGAGAAAGTAATAATACAGAACATGCCAATTGCAAATAAAATAGAGGGTAGATTTCGCGACTAAGGGTATGGAGTGATAGAAAGAAAAGGAAATGAAGTTACGCTAAAGAAAGATGGGAAGACATTTAAACGCCACACGACACATGTAAAAAAGTACCTGGAGAATCACCAAAAATTTTTTAATATTTAACTTTTGTCCCAAACAGCGCTTCAACTGATCACGCCGCCTCCAACCATTCTACACCAGCCGGCCGCTCCTTTATCGAGCACGAGAACGACACCATACCTACAAGGATAACACCACTGAAGCTGAAGAAAAAGCGGGGATTGTAGCGACCGGTTGCAGAGCATGATGATTCACCAAGAGGGAACGTGGACTGATGACGGATCACGAACGGTGGGAATGGATTCATTGTTGAATGTGACGCGGTCCTGTTTAGATGCAAAATAATTTACTGTGTAAGAGATATATTTATACATTAATAAAACTATTTGTGACTACAGAACCTTATGTATTTATTGTGAGTGGTAGGGCACCACATACACCAACATGCAAACAGACTTAAAAGGTTAAGAAAGTTTAGGATCGATCAAATATATAAAACACTATGTAAAAACTAAAACCTGTGATGAGCACTGATAAGTACACTTGGAAAACCCAAATCACCACAACACATATTTTAAAGACCTTACGACCGTTTCACTGACAACGTCAGCGTCATCAGAGGATAAAAAGTTCTTTTTTCCTCCTCTGCCGTTGTCAGTGAAACGATGGTAAGGTCTTTAAAATATGTGTTGTTGTGATTTGGGTTCTCCAAGTATACTTATAAATATATAAAAAGCCTGGACGCAGCAAGTGCGTTATGGTAGTGAATTTTCATAGAAATGATCTGGCACAAAATATTTTATTATAACTTTTTTCTCTGGTAACGTAGAAATCTAAATTTTGGTGTATAGTTTACTTTTTATATCGTAAACCTACCTATTAAATTTGGTTATCATAACTTTTTATTTTTTGAGATGAAAACTTTTTTCAAATGAAAACTCAAAATTTTTCCAGAAAACCTCGTCCGATTTTCCTGACTAACGAACTTGTCCAAACCATTTACAAAAGGAAGGTAAGTGCCAAATTTTATCAAAATCGGCCCATTATTTTTGGAGTTATCGGTGTGATACACACACACACACACACACACACACACACACACGCACGCACATATATATATATATATATATATATATATATATATATATATATATATATATATATATATATATATATATATATATATATATATATATATATATAAATCACTAACGGGGAGATCCAGACTTTTGAATTTTTAAAAATTTTTTGCAAATGAGTGCGAACTAGGACCCCTAGAACCCATATCCGGGGTTAGTTACAATTTTTATATGTTTATATATATATATATATATATATATATATATATATATATATATATATATATATATATATATATATATATATATATATATATATAAACATATAAAAATTGTAACTAACCCCGGATATGGGTTCTAGGGGTCCTAGTTCGCACTCATTTGCAAAAAATTTTTAAAAATTCAAAAGTCTGGATCTCCCCGTTAGTGATTTATATATATATATATATATATATATATATATATATATATATATATATATATATGTGCGTGCGTGTGTGTGTGTGTGTGTGTGTGTGTGTGTGTGTGTGTGTGTGTGTGTTATTATTATTATTATTATTATTATTATCTTTATTAAAACTATGAAATAATATACTTGTCAAATATACATTAAAAATAATTAACAACAATAAACTAAACAAAAAACTATTACATACACACATATACAGATAAAAAAATTACACATGTAACATTTTATGTCCAAGAAAAGGAAAAGCACAAACCGTCCAATATTTTAGTCTTCTTCGTAGTACTATAAAACAGAAAACAGTACTTCTTGATTTTGAGTCACCACACAAAGCACTTCGTTGACGCACCAGATGGATTTGAATTGTTCGATTTGCTTCTTACCTAAGTACCATGAGAACTCTGTTGTCAGCCTGCATTTGATTCTATTCTGGAATACTGTTATGTAGGGAGGTGGCTCTTTTGCGTCTTTGAAAAGGTCGGTTATTACTCGGTAGATCGTTGACTTTGCGATGTTAATTATAAAATTGGCCAAGTTGTTCTTAACCGATTTCCCTGGATACCCACAATATAGATCTTTGGTTTGAATTTCTTGGCGTTCCAAAAGATTTTTTAACAGTATTTTAACTCTGCACCAAAGGTCTTTTGTTCTTTGACAAGACATGATTATATGCCATGCTGTTCCTATAATACCTGGGCAGAATGGACAGTTTTTCGAGTCCAGTACTCCGATCTTGCTGAGAAAAATTGGATCAGCTAGGCGATTTTTTGCTAACCTCCATGATACATCAGAATCATGTCCTAAAGTTAACGGGCTAAAGTAAGAAGACCATATAACTTGGTCATCCGTCCATGCGCCACACATTAGTTTCTCGATACCAAAGTAATTTGCTGTAAGTATGTGTTGAATCTGTTTCCTAGTTTCCTTGTTAAATGAAATGTGTTTATCCGAAGAAACCAGAAGGCTTAACTTTAGCTCGTAACTATAATTGTGTATGTTTTTGCGATAGGTCTCGAAAAATGCTTTGATTCGATTATAATGGGTTAGCAAATTGTTTTTAATAACATTTGAATTAGTATCCAACTTTTCTTTCAAGGAATCGTTTGAAATCCACCTATCGTCTTCCATAAAATCTGACACCGTTTTAAAACCAACGTCTTCCCAAATTTCACTAAACAGAGGTGGTATTGTTTTTTTTAACAATTTGGTGTCCCTAAGAGGCATAGTCTTTATATCTTGAAATGACTGTGGAAAATTATTTACAGTGACTTTTGATTTTTGAACAACCCTGTGCAATCCGTTGATGAAATAAGTGTTTTTGTTCGTTGCACACTTAGAGAAGTTATTACAAAAAAACATTTGCCACGAAACGCCATACCCTGTGAATTCTTTTATAAAGTGCTCTATAAGAATTTTCCATTTTTGTGATTCTGAAGTCGTTATCATTTTATTTACAGTGTACAATCTAAATGCATCAATCTTTGACTGCAGATGCACAACACCTAAACCCCCATCGGAAACCGGCACACAAAGATCTTTTACGCCTGTCCAATGTTTTCTTGTCCATATAAAATTTGTAAACATTTTTTGAAAGGATTCAACCTGAGTCTTTGCGAATGAAAAGATGTGGAAAAAATGCCAAAGCTTAGGGGCTACAAATTGGTTTATGATTGTTTTTCTTCCAACAAGGGATATGGATGGAAGTTTTTGTCTCCACTTAAAGAGGCATTGTTCTATTTTTTCCATAATGGTCTTTGATGCACTCTCAGAGTCTCTTACTGGATCGTTGGAAAAGGTCAATCCAAGAACTTTTATGGTTTCTGCAGACCACTGAAAATTCAAAGCTTGATCGGTTCGTGTCTTCCAAGCACCGCACCAGAAACCTCTAGACTTTTCGGAGTTCAATTCAGACTTAGATTCTCTTGCATATGTTTGATACGCTTCCTGAAGTACTTGAAAGTCAGTGTTTTGACTTACAAATATTGACACATCGTCGGCGTATGCAGCGCATGTTAGATTAATGCCTTTCAAATAAGGTGCCCCAAATCCACTGAGTCGCCGTCTGCACAACTGTAGGAATGGCTCAATTGATATAGAATACAAGGGACCAGATAATGGACATCCTTGACGGATACCATTCTTGAAGTATATTTTGCCAGTAAGTAGTGATCCAACACGTACATGAAAGACTGCATTCTGGTATAATGTTTTTATGGCACCAATAAATTGATATCCGAAACCCAGGACTTCCATCAAATGAAAAAGGTATCTATGAGACACTTGATCAAAAGCAGCCTTTTGGTCTAAGTTAAGAATTGCCAAAGGATAGTTCTGTTGGTTTGCAAGTTGAATTGTGTCTCTATATAGGTGTAGTGTGTCATATATGGATCTGCCTGGAACAGCGTAGCTTTGGTCTGGATCTATAACGGTCTTCATTATGCTGGATAATCTAGTGGACAGGCATTTTGCAACAATTTTGTAGTCCGTTGTCAAAATAGATATGCCTCGCCAATTCTCTAACAGGAGCAGATCACCTTTTTTTGGCAGCAAATTTACAATAGCTTTACATCCAGATGAAGGTAGCGTTTGTCGTTGCAAGGATTCTTTTACGACCTCACAAAAAACTAATTTAAGGATGTGCCAGAAATGTCTGTAAAATGCTGTAGTCAGACCGTCAATACCTGGAGCACTTCGTGTGTTTAAAGAGAACAAGGCATTGGTCAGTTCAGATGGAGCAATAGGTTCATCTAGCATGAATTTTTCAGATAGTGACAACCTTTTCAAATCTTTGAACAGCTCAGAGTTGGTGTTTAAATCATTTGTGACCTCTTTGTGTTTCTCAGCATAGTGGCCTCTAATGTAGGAACATACTTTAGCTGGTTGATCGATAATTTGATTGTCACATATGAGCTTACTTATGGGCTTAAAAGTAGAAAATGCACTTTTATCAATGGATGGTCGGTCGGTATCTAATAAGCTATTGTGCTTAGAATTTAGTAAACATTTTTCTGTTTTGTTATGATACCACTCATTTATGTTTTTCAACAGTCGATAAGCTTGAGACAAATCATCTTCCGAAGTTTTTGTTAAGATATGTTTTACTCCTTCCTGAAGATGTCTTATTTCCATCAGTTCTGTGTTCCTTTTTTGTCGCATATATAAGACTATAACCTCTTTAAGATCTATCTTCAACGTATCCCACCATTTTAGCAGATCACAGTTTGTTGGTTTACTGGTAATTTGTTGAGTAAGAAAAGTTTCAATGCACTCTGTAAAACTAGAATCTTCCAGCAAGGTGTTGTCAAATCTCCAGTAAGGTGGTTTATGCTGTGTATTGCTGGCTATTACGAAAGTCGCCGAGACAGCCAAGTGATCAGAGAACGATCCCCTGACCACTGTTTCCCTCAGTCTCCCCAGGATCGCCTCAGAACAATATATTCTATCTAGTCGTGAACCAGAGTGTGGAGATTCAGGTGTAATAAATGTATAACCACCTTTCGTTTTATAAAAATGTCGCCAACAATCTTGGAGATGAAAATTTTTAATGATCGTTTTCAACTCTTTACACAGTTCAGTATATCTTTCAATAGCACCGTGACGGTCCATGGTGGAGTCAAGTGTACAGTTAAAATCACCACCCAGTATAATATTACTATGTCTTGTCGTCTCAACATATAGGCTGTCAGCTAGCGTGCTAACTATTCTAATAGCTAAGGGTTGATTGTGGGGAATATATACGTTGTATATTATCCACAGGTGCTGATCGATTTTAAGAGTTGCCTTCTGTAAATAGGAGTTAAATAGAATTTCATTATCTACTTCCTGTATTCCTCTAGAACGTTTGAAAGCAATAAGGGTGCCTGAATAGTTTTGATTTGCTGGGTTGTTTAAAAATTGAAGGTTTTTGTTGCGTATAACAGACTCAGGCAGCTCTGTTATATTTGTTTCTTGGACAAGACAAATGTCTGAATTTTCACTTGACAGGAAGTCTTGCAGTTGTGTCCATTTATAACAGCTTTTTACGCTTTTAGAATTTATTGATAAAATCTTAATAGCCATTTTATAATATTTAAGTGAAACAACGAATTTATTTAGAGAACAAATGGGACTTACTTACTGTGTTGCTGTCTGAAATGTTTATTAAGTCCTCTGAGGATGACCTAGTTAGAGATGATACAGATGACGATCTTGATAATGGTGGTGACATGGTTAGGTTTCCTTCTGATACTAGTGCCTTTTTGAGACTGTTTATTAAGCGTTTACATCGTTCTTTACTTGCCCGTTGTGAAAAGAATGGTTGAACAAATTTCAGAAGGGAAACTAATTCTTCAATATTTTGTGTATATAGTCTAGCTATCTCTAACGGTTTGTCCTTGCCTTTTACGTGTCTAAGGAATTGAGTAAAATTCACAAAATCTAGACACTTTTGGTCGTCATCATGCCAGAGATGCTCTATTTCGTTGTATGGTTCTGTAATGTGGTCACTTGTTTCAACTTTTCTTTTCTTAGATGCTTGTTTTGAGGCTTGTGATGGTGATACTAAATCACTTGCCGGCTCTTCTGTATTATCTCTATACACTTGCGCAACTGTTATTACTGGTTCTTGTTCAGGTATATCAGTTGTGGAGCTTTGGGTTATAACAGAGTTTTGATCTTTTGTTTGGTTACCCTGACTTAAGTTTACATCTAGCGTGATTGTATCCGTATCTAATGAAGTAGCTGACCGTTTATTTGATGTTTCTGAATTGAGGATCTCCATTACAGAGTTGGTACAGTTGGCTGCCACATGACCTTCCTCCTTGCATTTAAAACATTTTAATTTATCATCTGTCAAAAATATCCTGTATTCTTCATCCTCAAATTTGAGCTGCGTCGATGATGGTATTTCTGCTTGGTCTATACTGATAAACACTTGCCTTCTAAAACTACAGACATGACGAAGATCTTGGCGTCCCACGCCTGCCCCAATAAAGGAGATAGGTGACACTAGTTTAACACCTTTATTTTTTAAGTCTTCTTCGATAACACTGTGAGGGATACAGGGTGAGACATTCGACAGAATTATTCTTTTGGCGGGTAAGATTAGTTTTCTGGCAGGTACATACATATCATTTACTTCGATTCCACCATGGGTATCCACGAATTTGTTTGCAATATCTCTTGTCGAGAAATATATACATACCCGGTTGTTTGACATTCGTGATGCAAATAATATATCTTTAGGTGCTACTAATTCTGCGGTGGCGATTACATAATCTTTAACTTGAAGTGATTCAATAACTGGAAAAATTACTGCTTGGTCTTTCTTTGGAAATGCAGAAGCTTTAACCACATTAGAAAATGACATTCTTTTAGGTTCAACGGTGTTTGCAGCACTTGAATTGTTTTTAGGATCACCCCTGTAGTCAGGAGCAATCGATAATGATACACTCATTTTAAAGTCTCTAAATATCAAGTATTGAAAATGAAAACCATTATCATTTTGTTATCGCGAACGCGATTTATTTGTTTATAATTCCCAATTAAATTGAGAAATACAATAATATGAAAACTTATACCCTATTAATACTCGCGAAATATAATAAAAATCACGAAATAGTTTAGAAACTGTTGTAACAATATATTATACCCGTTCACCATACACTTATAGGGTGTAGTATTAAGTTTTTTAATTTTAAATGTTGTTTCTTACTAATGAAAACTTGAAAAATACACTCGACCACTTTTAACACGTCTGACGCGTTCAAGAACTCGTGTGTGTGTGTGTGTGTGTGTGTGTGTGTGTGTGTGTGTGTGTGTGTGTGTGTGTGTGTGTGTGTGTGTGTGTGTATCACACCGATAACTCCATATCCCATATCCGGGGTTAGTTACAATTTTTATATGTTTATATATATATATATATATATATATATATATATATATATATATATATATATATATATATATATATATAAACATATAAAAATTGTAACTAACCCCGGATATGGGTTCTAGGGGTCCTAGTTCGCACTCATTTGCAAAAAATTTTTAAAAATTCAAAAGTCTGGACTGATTTTTTTCTACGAAAATTCACTAAAAAACAAAATTAAATGATCAGGCGTTACAGCATTCCTAGCATTTGTGCTCTAGTATAGTATATTTGCACTACAAAAGGAATAAAAAAAAGTCTGGACGCAGCAAGTGCGTTTTGGTAGTGAATTTTCCTAAAAATGTCAATAGCAAATTTTTATGTCTTTTAGTGAATTTTCCTAAAAAAAATTCACTAACGGCTAACGACTTCTGAATTTTGAAAACATTTTTGGAAATGAGCGCGAACGAGGACCCCTAGAACCCATATCCAGGGTCAGTTGCAATATATATATATATATATATATATATATATATATATATATATATATATATATATATATATATATATATATATATATATATATATATATAAACATATAAAAATTGTAACTAACCCCGGATATGGGTTCTAGGGGTCCTAGTTCGCACTCATTTGCAAAAAATTTTTAAAAATTCAAAAGTCTGGATCTCCCCGTTAGTGATTTTTTTCTACGAAAATTCACTAAAAAACAAAATTAAATGATCAGGCGTTACAGCATTCCTAGCATTTGTGCTCTAGTATAGTATATTTGCACTACAAAAGGAATAAAAAAAGTCTGGACGCAGCAAGTGCGTTTTGGTAGTGAATTTTCCTAAAAATGTCAATAGCAAATTTTTATGTCTTTTAGTGAATTTTCCTAAAAAAAATTCACTAACGGCTAACGACTTCTGAATTTTGAAAACATTTTTGGAAATGAGCGCGAACGAGGACCCCTAGAACCCATATCCAGGGTCAGTTGCAATTTATATATATATATATATATATATATATATATATATATATATATATATATATATATATATATATATATATATATATATATGTATATGTATCACACCGATAACTCAAAAAATCATGGGCCGATTTTGATCAAATTTGGCATGTACCTTCCTTTTGTAAGTGGCTTGTATAAGTTCGTTAATCAGGAAAATCGGACGAGGTTTTCTGGGAAAATTTTGAGTTTTCATTCGAAAAAAATTTTAATCTCAAAATAAAAAAAAAACTATTATAACCAAATTTGGTAGGTAGGTTAACGATATAAAAAATAAATTCTGTACAAAAATTTAAATTTCTATCTTGCAAAGAAAGTTATAATAAAATATTTGGTGCCAGATCATTTCTATGAAAATTCACTACCATAACGCACTTGCTGCGTCCCAACTTTTTTTAATTAATTTGAATTTATCTTTAATTAATCTTCATATCAATTTTGACGTTTTAACTTTCTTGGATCAGATTTAATTAATTAATATCCTGGAGTTCCGCAATACCAGTCCTTAAGTTGTGTTGACTACTGCATGCCCCAATACAATGTGAGGTCAATTTAACCAACCACATGTAAGTCCTGGCACATTTAAATGTAAATAGTAGAATAATAACACCATTTTTATTTAAAGCTAATGGTGTTAATTTGTAAAATGAAGAAGAGTTCCTCGAAATAAAGAATATCCCCAATTGTTTTTTATATGCCGATGTTTATATCTCAGATTTGGAATTTGATAATAAAGAAAACTAAAATCATGCAACCGGGCAGAAGTTAAGCTTAGCAATAATAAAAGAATAAAGTGACCGTAAATTTGTTTATTAAAATCAAGATGATGTGTCAAGTGTTGGCTTAGAAAGATATTGTCAGGGTACTAACTAATTCTTATAACGAAGACGAAATCACTATTTTTTTACTCTACCTGAAATAGAAAATATAAACAATTTTAAATCGGAGTTGAAACTAGTGCTGGACCATTATCATAAGTATCCACTTATTTTGTTTTATTATTAGAGATTTCTTATGAATACACATATTTATTAGCATTTATTTTGTACTGTTTACGTTTCATTTTTGTTTAAAAATCTTAGTTGATTTAGCAGACGTTCATTATTTACTCTTCTTTAACACTATCTCCATGATCTAAGCATTAATTTAAAAAAAATTAAATAATGAATGAATTTTTAAAAAGCTATTTTATTCCACTGTATAGGAAATTAGACAGTTTTCTGAGAATGGCCCAGTTACTAGAATAACGCTTACTAGGATCATGTATTGATATTTTAGGTGTTACTTTTTTATCGTAATTAGGTGCAAAATAAGTGAACGCAGCAACGTAATTACGTAATTTATGCCAGTGATTCGAATTTTTGAAAAAAAAATATATCATTTGAATTGACATTTAAAATTTTCTACCCGTCATTTAAAATTTGAAGCTAGGGTAAATTTTAAAAGTATGCCCCTCTTCCTTTCTATCATATACCTAACTAAGTTTTTATTAAACGATTGTTCATAGAACAGAAAACTATCCAAGAGGGTATTCCTAATCGTGAAAGTATATTTAATGTTATTTTTATATTCTAATAATCATAGCAAAATTCGCTAGCATAAATCCAAATAATATCTTATATTAATCTTATAATCTTATAATAATTAAGTAGGTCGCATAGAAATTATAATTAAATGACCTGGAATTGCTCATATTACATGTTTAGGTAAATAGTAAACAAGTTGGAATTGCATAGTACAGTATTAGGAATGGTGACTGATGAGGTATGCAATTTCTGAATTATGTATAGGTTATAAGTAGTGTTGTTGGTAAACATTAAGAGACTTTTGATTTGAAAATCTAGAAACTAATATTAGAGACTTAATTAAGATTTCATTATGTAAATATTTTGTCCGTTTTAAATTCGTTTAGTTAAATTAGTTGTAATAATTGTTAATTTATTTTATTATTAAACTTTAAACATCGTTACCATGTCAAAATTATCCTAGTTCTAAAAAATTACTCCCTAATTATCCTACGCTCCCTTAACAACGATTCCAACTCGATTTGTTACTTTTATAGAAAAACTTTAAAAAAATTTAAGATGCGTACGCACCTATATGAAATTAAAATTGCTCTATCAGGAAAATATACTATTGTGTTAAAACGTCCATTAAACCAATTAATTCGTAAACAGAATTATAGTGAGGCAAGTTATTTTAACCTGCATCAACAAAATTAACCTCGTTTAAAAGAGAATATCAATTGTTCGCATTTTGCTTTCATTTTCAATTATTTTTTGAGCGATTTAGCAGAAAGGGCTTTCGCTTCCAATTCCAAGGTCCGCAGAAATATACACATGTTACATTTACATACTTTCATGCAAAATTAGCTTTGACGTAATGCGTATGAATATTTTTAGATGATGCCGATGAATATGGAACAGAGACACATTGTTTTTCAACTAAGTAGAATTTTCAGGTTTTGTCCCTTATATACATATACATACAGTTCAGATAACTATATACAATTTTTGTTAATAAGTACAATTATAATAAAAAAAATTGTTTTATGTAATTAATAAAACAATTTTCTATTAAAACTATGCTTTTACAAGATTATAACTTAAAATAGTATCTGACGCCTTCGGGGATTATTGAAAGAAGCTGTAGTAGATCAATTAAAATTATGCCACTGGTCCCGTATACAGGGTGGCGCATTGAAAACGAAATCGACCGATTTGCGTCCAGAGATTTTTTTTTGAAACGCTGAAACACGACAATTTTAACATTGAGGGAGACTTGTTTTGACATAAAACTCAACTTTGTCACATCAACCCCTTTAGGGTGGTGATAACAACCCTTATATTTTAAATAAGGAACATGGGTCGAGTGTTACATCATTTGAAAGCTCTTTCTTTTCTGAATTCAGCACACTTTTTTTTAAGTTTTATCAACTCGTTTAAAAAAGCAGTTACCTCTGACATGTATCTTTAGTGCCACCAGTAAAATCAACTGACATAGTAAAGTGATTAATGTGTCCTACAAAAGAAAACAACATCGACACAACAAAATTAACTGTGATTGAGTGCGATAGTATAAATTGAAAGGAGAGTTAGAAAGGAGGCGTCATCCGTTTAGTTGAAACTCAACTGAACAAACCACTGTAATGGAGCATGTGTCTTTTACATGATAATTAACTTCCACTAAGGCATTTGTTACAAAAGCTTGATGGTATTACAAAAGGACAAAATCCTCTTTCAGGACTAATAAGGTCGCTGCTTGACGATTGTGAAAAGGCTCCTATTGAAGAGTTCTTGCCGGTGGAAACTGAGCTAATAGAATTAGATAAAAAAGATCTGAGCACAGATCAACAATACCTGTATCTCATTTTTCAACCAATAAAAAATGGTAAGTGCTTAGCAAATCTCGGCCCCCGAAACCCAATCGTCACGCCAGATGGTTAACTACCTAACTACCTCATCGAATTCTGCTGATTTACATTTCTACAAAGGCGCCATCTAAAACACTACTTGCACTAGCTGAGTATATCATGAAAGTCTATACACCATTATGGTTTAAAACAAAAGCAAATCCGTATATACAGGACGGAGCACGACATTTATGAGATACAATACGGGCTATTAGACATTTTCCAGATAATATTACGGAAATTATTGACAAAGTTATATGAGACAATGCATACTTTGCACATGTAGAAAATATTTTAATAGCTATGCCGGCGGATAAACTATCGCATATCAGAGGACTTGTTATAAGAAAAATTTTAAAAACAAGACAAAATTCACACAAGATCAGAGTTCTTAGAGTCCCAAAACCAAATTTTGCAGCTCATGATTACATTGGCCTTATTAACTATTACTGAACCTCCACTGAGAATGCATATTTTAGATTAAGAGTTTCTTTGGATAATACGGGATCAAGAAAGAATAACCTCTAAAGATTTCCTTGTCATACCCAAGCAGTGGAGAGAACTGTGAAAATAGTTACAAATGCTTCTTTAACAGTATGTGGGCCAAAAGCGCGTGATGGATACATAGAAGCAAAACTAAAAGCAAGAGCAGAATTACCTAGTTTCTAAAATAAAAGTTAGTACTATAAAGTAAAAACAAAATAAAACGAATTGAGAAAATAAAGTGAGGGAGGGTGGTTGGAGCTCGAGGTGCGACCACCTCCTCGTGATGAGTTCTGGGCTGGCTTAACATTCAACCATAAGTAGTAAAATACATATTACACATGTTTCAACTTCCACAAGTTTTTATTAGATGTAATTTACTAGGCGAAGAGTTGCACATCAGTAACTTTCTAGCCAATGGGGCGCGGCTAAAACTTAAAATTTCAAGTTCAGTTTTTTTGACGTATTAAGATCATAAATAAATATTTTGAATCCACCCCGACTAAAAAAGAAAATAAAATAAAACACGCATTTTAACCCCTCCCCCTGGAGCGTGGATAAATATTAATTAAAAATACCGTTTTTTATATGCGTTATATGGTACACCTTTTTTTCAATACCACCCCAAAAAAAAATTTTTTCTCTCTTTTTGACCCACCTTACGTCCCGTTGGGTTGCTTTTCGCTTAACAGGACAGCTGCTCTCGTAGACACAGTATATAGTTTCATTTAGGTCAGTTGAAGCTTCTTTAAGCTGCTCTGCAATGTCCAGATTAAAGTACAGCCCTTGTACCCCCAACTGAAGATGCATTCTATAGGCATCTCAGTTGGTAAGCTTGAGCAGCCTGCCTCTTCCACACAGCTGATTGTTGAGGAGTTTCTTTCTGCAAGTCAAGAGCATTTTCCCACTTTCTGTGTGTCCTGTACATATATGGGTCGTCCAATATACGGTGTAGATATAATGGTGTTTTGATTTATTTTTATATAGTGGCAGTGGATATTATATATTATAAAAAAATATAACGTTAATTCATTTATGCTCACAAGAAGTTTTCTATTAACTCTTGCTTTCTATTCCGTCTGTAGGCCGTTATTTACAATATATCTTTCTCGCCGCATAGCACAATACAGCTGTTCTGGGAAATGTTTAGATGTAATAAGCCTTAGCAACTAAATCATTCATTATTAAGGCAAAATTAAAATTAATTTTACATGCTTCATACATATCATTTAATTTTATACAAACCTCAAAGCGTGTCATATATAGATCGACCTTGATTTTTTTTTAAGTGCTCCTTTCTTCCGTAATTTTCCTGCCCCTTCCTGGATTGGTTTCCTTCTGGAGAAGCTTGTGCTATAGCTTAAAAAACGATTTTATTTATATTTATCTTCGGACCTGCACTTTCTCTTTCTATGGCCTTTGTTAGGACACAAAAAGCAAATATTACCTAAGGTGAGGTTACCCTATCTGATGATTCCGACGTAATTTTTTAAATTGGAGGCAGTTTTTCAAATTATGTTGACTCTTCTTGCGAATTATGCATAGACTATTTCTATCAGAGCTGCACGTTGCTATAATTGACCCACTATTTCTAGAATTATTACTACAATAGCCTTTTTCGAAACGGTACTAAAATTAGGACTTAAAGCACAATCTGTTTTGTTTCCCACTTTGAAGACTTTTATAAAGGCACTTATTCTTTGCTGTTTTGTAATATTTTCTTCACTATAATTTAAAACATTCTAACTAGTTGTCTTTACAAAATTGGGTCTTATAAATTTTGCAACTAAATTTGCTACTTAGCATTTTATAAATAGCTTTAAATTACTTTCTTTGGACCAGGAAAAGACTACTTCGCTCACTAATCTACTACACATTCTGTACGACCAAATCCTATTTCTAAGGTTTTTATAACTAGATCTACATTATTTAGTTGTAGTATCATATGTTACAAATAATATATAGCCTCTTCTTTTAAGCATATTGGAAGTTTAACCACTATTTCTTTATTACTGTACTAACATAACTAAATTGTTATACTACAATGTTTCATAAACATTAACCAGTCTTCAGGTTCTCCACCAAATATCAAAAAACTCTAGACGCAGTACGTACGTTATGGTAGTGAATTTTTATAAGAATTGTACACTATTAGTTAGATATATTATTAAAACTAATTCTTTAAATTTAAATGGACCTTGGAGATCGGTTTTAGAGTCCCAGTTGGAGATTATTTGAAAAAATTAATATTGTTTATGGAGCTACTAAATTAAAATTTGATCTTAGATATAATATGTAAGTACTGCAAGTGCCTTAAAAAACTGTGTTACAAATTTCATTAAAGTTACAAACGTTTTTCAGAAAAAATAAATGATTTACAAAGGGAATGTACCTGTCGAATTATAAAAATATGTAAATACTGCAAGTGCCTTAAAAAAATTGTGTTACAAATTTCTTTAAAGTTACAAACGTTTTTCAGAAAAAAATAATTATTTGATGTACCTGTCGAATTATAAATATGACAGGTATTTTTCCATATTAATTGCTTGGATGGTTTTGTTTTAGTCAACCCATCAGTTTTTGCGAACAATAAACAACAAAAAAGGTTTTTTATGTTATGGTCGAAAATTTTCGTAAAAACATTTCAAATCCGATAGCTCAATAAATTTCCCATTAAGCCAGAATCTTCAATCTTGAACCTTAGTAACACCTATATAAACGCACGTGGGTAATAAATTAAAGAAAAATAACATATTGAGCTTCGTTTTGTTTTAAAAAACCTTTTTTGTTGTTTATTGTTTGCAAAAACTGGATGGGTTGACAAAAACAAAACCATCCAAACAATTAATAAGGAAAAATACATGTCATATTTATAATTTGACAGGTACATTCTCTTTGTAAATAATTAATTGTTTTCTGAAAAACTTTTGTAACTTTAATGAAATTTGTAACACACTTTTTTAAAGACACTTGCAGTATTTACATATTATATCTAAGACCAAATTTGAATTTAGTAGCTCCATACACGACATAATTTTTTTCAAATAATCGCTAACTAGGACCCTAAAACTGATCTCAAAGGTCCATTTAAATTTAAAGAATTAGTTTTAATAGTATATCTTACTAACAGTGTACAATTCTTATGAAAATTCACTACTATAACGCACTTGCTGCGTCCCAAAATTTTTGTGATACTGGAACCAATATGTATAAGTTAGTATTTGTTTCACTTGCCAGGTTATTAAAAATATTGAAGAACACAAATAACGATAAGCATGTGCTACTTACATTTGATCAAGAATTGTGTCAGAAACTTTAAAACCAAATCAAAAGAACACTTTTTAATAACAACTCAAACATAATATGTAGATATATAATAATAAATAGCTTTATAACAACAAACGTGGCTAGTCGCTAACATCCATGTGAGGATGCTTTGCAAAATAAAACCATAAACAATAATAACGAATCTTCGAATGTTTTGAGGTTACATTGATATTTAAAAGTGAATAGATTTCTCGATTATAATGCTATTGGCGCTGAAGCGTCGGCAATTAGTACTGAACTTATAGTTTTAAACCATTTCATTGAAGTGAAACTTCTATTTGGTATATTCTGTAATATAACAAAACATTTCCGTTTTAATAAATGTAAATAAGACGTTGAGTGTCTCGAGTTTCGGCGTCGACATTTGGCGGTCGGCGGCTCCCGTTTCGCGATGACAGTTGGCCTACCATGCAGCGGTGTCAGATTGAGTAAATTAGAATTTATGATAAATCGAATGAGAAATTGGTAACTCAACATTTATTAATATTAAGCCAGATTTATTGGATGGATTAATTTTTTGACGAACTTTTAATCGTAATGAATAAGTACCAATATATGTTATTACCATTACCATTACCATTACCATCGTGATGAATAAGTACCAATATATGTTATTACCATATGTTTTACATTTTAAGAGTCAAATGAAATTTTATTAAATCTGACAACCCGGCTCCTTTATATTTAATTGTCAGGTGACTGTTTACGTGTGCCTCTGAACTCAAGGGTACTGGGTTCGATCCCAGGGTACTTCACTTTTTCAGTACAAACTGTAACATTAACATCAACAGAGATTCTGGCATTGTATTTGAGCAAGTTGAATGTCTGCACGTTCCGCTTTTCGGAGGGGGCGTAAAGCCGTCGGTCCCGTGTCCATGCAATGTTGGGCACGTTAAAGACCCCTACCCTCCTTACAGAAAGTCAGGGGTTCGGCAAAATTTCCAGGATAGTGAGGTGAAACTGCTTCCTGGCGTCGATGATTGGCCATAGTCGCGGAAATAGGCCGACGTTAAAGAAACAAAACACACAGGTGACTGTTTTTATTTGAATTATCTACTTAAAATGACGCATTGGCAGTCTAATCATCCTTATCAACATTAAACGTGGGAAATGGTGTATGACATTTTAACTGATATCTTAGACTGTTTATTCATTTATAATTTTGATTTTTTACTAACTCCTGTCCTCGTATGCCATTTAATTTGAATTTTGGTTAACAACTATATTGTAACGTCTCCTATATATGTGCAAATTTTCATTTGAAACACTTCATGATTTCAAAAAATATTGCGTTTTCAAAATTTTCTTTACATTTTTTGCTAAGAAAAATTAGACGCACGGCGCTCATCTACGAACTCATCCAAGCCATTAACAAAATCAAGGTAATTCCCAAATTTGGTCGAAATTGGTCAAGTAAGTCTTACCATCGATACCTCTCTTTTTCGTAATAAAAATTCACTAAAAATATGTTTGTTCACTAAGGTGTAGATAGTCATTGATCACCTGTTATTTTGTACGGCGTTACATAATCTGCAAAAACCGTCTGCTAATTTACCTGCTGATGTTTTCTTAACATTTACTTTCCTGTTACCACCAGATATGATGATTTAGAACAAATTGAGTCCTTAGAGTTCATTAACGCATTTTTAAACACTACTTACTGTTATGCTGTGTAAAAATTTTATATTAGTTAAGAGATTTGAGATACCTTCTATTCTGGTTGTCTTCAAGTCCTTTCATAGTTATAATATTTTAATCTTACTGTCTTTCTTCTATTTCTGTGAAAAAGCTTTTCAGCTTATAATTACACTTGTTTCTTTTCGTTTCTTTCAGACGAAATTCTCGAAATATCTAAAGACCTCTTAACACCGGTGTAGTTGAACCGACTTTTTTATTTACCTGATTTTTCTGACAAAATCATGATCCTATTTCCAGCCACCCTGGTGCACCATTCATAATTATTTTCATGGTGAGTTTCTCCCTTACCATACAATAATTAGGTTAGATTTACGAACGTTATATTACACATCAATTTATAGTGAATCAAAATAAATGCACAAATTTTTTCTTCAAAGATACTAGAGAATACTACCTCTTTAGTACATTTTTGTGTGCATCTTTGAACTGCCCGAACTGTCTGTAGTGTGATCCACCCACCTAGCTGGCTCATATTTTTCCTAAGTGCAGTATCTAAGCCATACACGTTATGATAGCTTTACAGGCGAATTTCAATCTTTTAGATCTCTCATTCTTCCATCCTTTTAATTCTCAAACCCAAAAAAATTAATGTGTTGCTATATATTCTTGCAGATCAGATTGGGTCATAACTACTGTAAATAGTGACGCCTGCACTAACATTATCGAAACATATTTATTCCGTAAAGTTCTTTTTGAGTTATGAGCAAAAAGCTGGCTCATCTGATCAATACGTATCTAATAATAATATTAATAATTTCATTTGAATAACGATTTGTAGAGTAAGACAGTAATCGCAGCACCTATAAAGTAATGTGAGAAAAATTATTTTTCGTGGAGATTTATTTTAAAAATCAAACAAAGCTTACAAAACTGGTATACTTTTTTATGAAAAACATGCACGTATTTTACATAAATGATTTGTAATTCAGTGATGCGCGTGATCGTTGTGTGAATTTTTAAGATAAGATTTTTTGCCTTTAGAATTGTAGAACCTAAATGTGTTAATTTGCGTAAGGAAGCAGAATTACTTACTTAAATGTATCCTTGCTAGTTATTCTCTTTGTTTGTACGGCCAAATTTCACTGGGATTTTTTCTATTATTCTTTTAGGGTGCCAACGTACGTAAGCTCTTTTGACAATAATATTTCAGCAATCTCAATTGTCAGCGGTTATGTTGCGACTGGTATCAAACAGGTGCTTGGCAAGCCATATATTGTATTGGATTGGATAATGTATTTTATTCAGCTGTGAGCCTAATACCTTCGGTATTCTCACCACAATAAATGTAGACATTATGTAAGTAGTTAGTGCGTCCATCTATTAAGCACGTTATTTTTAGCCGCATTTAGTTAATTTGTTGGGCATATACATTTTGAACGAGCAGCGACCCCTAAAACCAACGAGCATTTCGTCGATGCAGGCGAATGTGCCAATATTATAACAATCTTGGTAATTTCGAATAAATTGATCAAATATTTATGCATTAGCATCTGCAGGATTTTCATTATTGTGCAGTACCCGGTCATCTGGGTTATCAAATCGTAGACATGATAAAATAACCCAAAAACTGTCACAAGTCATTACAGTTCAAAATAGATACCTTTCAGTGCCATGAGTTGCAAATCATGTTTCTAGACTCTCATGATTAGATTTGGCTACTAATGTATAAATTAAACATCCTATAAAGGTTTTAACTCAATAACATCAAGATCTCTCAGGCCAGACTCGCTTTGACGGTCCATCCGCGTTAAACGAAAACTTATTAACGAAAGTTAACAGTCACTCGGACGCTTCGTCTGTAAGACTACTCCTCACACAGATAAGTAAATCCCTTCCCACAGTCAAATCGCAAATGGCTGATACTACGTGTTTAAATTACCAATTAATCGGGCTAAGATTACGTAAAGTGGCAGTCATGTGTGTACAGCCACATTTGAGTTATAAAGATAATTATATTATGAGCCGTTTGTGCGACACGTCCGTCGTTAAGGGCTCATCATTAACAGAATAACTCAATTTGCGCTAATGTTTGATATTTTTTGTTTGTCAGGACTAGAATTAGTTGAATTAAATCTGCTCTGTAACTAACAGAAACATGAAGTATATTTTTGTTAAATGATATTTGGGCTATTTTTCCATAGTCGGACTTACTTAGTTCGTTGCCAGACGTTTTGCCAGATAATAGCTGTTGGCTTCTACAGTAGCTGGACCGACACTGTCTCTGTCCAGCTACTGAAGATGTCAGCAGCTCTGGTTGTCGAAACGTCTAGCAACCTACTCGCTGCGCTGTTTTAGTCTGGTAGTTGGGAAATATAGTACCCAATATTTAAGCTCAAAAGCCAGCAAGCACTCAAAAAAAGTCCGACCGTGCAAATCTTCAATTTTCAAGAAAATATAATCTATATAAATAAAAATTAAATGCCGTTCGTTCGTACGCGATCCACTTGAGAACAGCTAGACCTATTTGGCTAATTTTATTTTTAGAATGTTCGTAATAATCCAAATAAGTGTTAGAGAAAGAAAAGTTGAAAAAGTCGCCCAGAAAATTGAAAAGTTCGGTGCTTCTTTCTCAGATTTATTTTGCCTCGTGCGCACGTCCCGTTTAACATATGCTATGTTAATCTATCTTTAAGGCCAAACAAGCACAATCCTTAAAGATAGATTAACACAGCACAAAGGTGATATAAGTTTACAAAAAAGAATTTGTGCTCTGTCTGAAGATAATCTCGACACTGGCCACAATATAAATTTTAGTAATGTTTCTATTTTACATTGTGAAACCTTAAATAATAAAAGAATGCGTTTATAAGAATTAGAAATTACTTTTAACGACAATCTAATAAACTTAAAAAAAGATTAGAGCCTCGGTGGTTGAGAGGTAAGAACGTGTGCCTCTGAACCGAAGGGTACTGGGTTTGATCCCAGAGTCCTCCTTTCACTTTTTTAGTACAAACTGTAACATTAACACCAACCGGGGTTCTGGCATTGTATCTGAGCAAGTTGGATGTCTGCACGTTCCGCCCTTCGGAGGGGGCGTAAAGCCGTCGGTCCCGTATCCATGTGATGTTGGGTACGTTAAAGATCCCTAACCTCCTTACAGAAAGGAAGGGGTTCGGCAAAATTTTCAGAATAGTGTGGTGATACTGCTCCCTAGCGTCGGTGATTGGCCATAGTCGCGGAAACGGGCCGACGTTAAAGAAACAAAACACACAAAACACACACATAAAGAAATAGAATAATTTTAGAAATCACTACCCCTATATACAGGGTGCGGCAAGTTTAGAGGATCACATAATTTTCTTCACAACTGCTCTAGCTATAAATGTCCAATTTGGTATCCGTGGATATACCAGTGTTTCGCATAACCGGAAAATAGTTTCATGTATACAGAGTGATCAGTTTCGCTGTGCCACACCAAACTTGTATTTTTTTTAATATGACATCCTATATTTTATTTTAGTTTTTGGTAAAACACTTCATGGTGAGTAAAATGATGCCCAACAATAGGGGCCTGGGATCAACGGTTTAGAAGTTATTCAATTGTTTGTCCGAAATATAATTCTGATTTAACACGACAGTGCTGCCATGTCGTCGCAAAACCTGTCGAGATCTGGTATTACCATGACTCATGACTCAATGTAGCATAATAAAATATGGTTATATAGTTAGCAATAATATTGACTTATACAGGGTGTTACATTTTACACAGCTCAATTTTTCTCAAAAATTTCAAATAGAACAGCCTGTATATGACTACGGCATCAGATATCGGGTTTAGTAAGCTTTCTCGCACTACCATATTTGCTGGGGTTCAATTGACTGGATCAAACAAAGTGATGGATCATTTGTAAACGTCTGGGCTTTCTTCTTTCTAAAGGTGAATTATAATTTGTACAGGCTTTTAATGAAAATCATAGACATAGCATTTTTTTTGTTGTAAAATGTTACATCGTTTTTAGATAATTGTATGGTGAAATTTATTTTTAACTTAATTTATAAACAACAAACATTAAATAAAAATAATAGTACCACATTAATTTAATACATACACGAAAGAATCAAGAATGTATTAAAATAACAGTTTTAATAACAAATCTCATATCAGATGCTCGAACACGTTCCCCTCTTGCTGAATGCAAAGTTCTAATCTTTCCATAATTTGTCTATGCGTAGCAGCATGGATCATCTCCCGATCAACATTCCGACATGCATCTAATATCCGTTGTTGTAGATTGTGAACGCTAACTATAGGATCTATGCCAAAATCTGAATGGACTTGGTCCTTGATGTAGACCCCCCCCCAAAAATAGTCCATGGGAGTCAAATCTGGGGACATTGCAGGTCATCGTGTTTGGGCATTTGTACCTATATAATTAGGGCCAAAAACTTGGTCCAAATAGTCCACAACTATCCTGCTGTTGTGAGCTGGGCATTCATCGTGCTGAAAAATAATCCTAGGTTGGACATTCAATGTAACATCATCCAACCAATCGTCCAGATGGGGGTTTAGGTGATTGAGGTAAGTCGTCCCGTCTAAATTTTCTTCAAAAAATACGGGCCCCGTCAATCTATTATCTAATAGCCCACACCATACGTTGGTCTTATATTCAGTTTGGTGGTTCCTCGAAAAAACCCAGTGTAGATTTTCCGTTGCCCATCTTACACTGTTATGCTTATTCAACACACCATTATTTGTGAACTTTGACTCATTCGTCCAAAGGATATGGCTTAAAGTTTTATGATCTATATTTAAAGTTTTATTCATCCAATACGAAAACTCTAAGCGGCTCACATAGTCGCCATCTCTGAGGCCTTGGACAAAATGACACCGGTAAGGCTTATAATTATACATTTTCATTATTCTGCGAACGCTTCTATTTGAAACATCGGTTACTGAAGCTAGTTGTGTAGCTGATAAACCTGGGTTTTTTTGCAAATGAAATAAAGTATTTTACGAAATTTCTTCATTGGTAATTGGCTTTACGTGGGTTATTGGTGATTTCCTATTACACTTCCGAATTGTGAAAATGTATTTTAAATACGCAGAAATGATCAATAATCCGGGTGTCGTCGCTCTGGGTACCGATCCCTAAATAATTATTGTAACAATTAGATGGAAACTCAGTGTAAATGAACAAAAAAATGTACCTGTATCTTCGAGATGCACGGGTCGACACTTTTTGGCATTCAATATAAGTCTCCAACATATCCTTTCTCTCCTGAACTGAATAATCCATACTGAATGCAGACATCGATTAATTACTGTATTGACAAAAATAATCCAATACACGTAGTTACACTATTTTGTTGTTAAACTAGTGAAATAGCTTTATTATTTTTAATAAAAGTTCAGTAGTTTGTTGCTAGGCAACAACTTGAGCGTTTCAGTGATAATTATGTTAAATCGGAATTATTCTGAGTATGTAAATCTATGAGGCTACCCTTAGCAAATCATACGAAGATTAGACTTGTGATTAAAGCTGTTATTTTGCTAACCAGTTGAATATTTCAATTATTTGCAGTTTTTTGTTTATGTATAAAATTATTAAAACTGTTATTTTAATACATTCTTGATTCTTTCGTGTATGTATTAAAATAATGTGGTACTATTATTTTTATTTAATGTTTGTTTATTAAATTAAGTTAAAAATAAATTTCACCATACAATTATCTAAAAACGATGTAACAATTTACAAAAAAAAATTCCATGTCTATGATTTTCGTTAAAAACCTGTACAAATTATAATTCACCTTTAGAAAGAAGAAAGCCCAGACGTTTACAAATGATCCATTAGTTTGTGTTGATCCAGTCAATTGAACCCCAGCAAATATGGTATTGAGAGAAAGCTTGCTAAACCCGCTATCTGATGCCGTAGTCATATACAGGGTGTTCCATTTGAAATTTTCGAGAAAAATTGAGCTTTGTAAAATGTAACACCCTGTATAAGTGGATATTTCCGCAAACTATATAACCATATTTTATTATGCTACATTGAGTCAAGAGTCATGGTAATACCAGATCTTGACAGGTTTTGCGACGACATGGCAGCACTGAATCGGAATAAAATTTCGGACAAACAATTGATTAACTTCTAAACCGTTGATCCCAGGTCTCTATTGTTGGGCATCATTTTACTCGCCGTGAAGTGGTCTACCAAAAAATAAAATAAAATGTAGGGTATCCCATTAAAAAAATACAAGTTTGGTGTGGGACAGCGAAACTGATCACTGTGTATACATGAAACTAATTTCCGGTTATGCGAAACACTGGTATATCCATAGATATCAAATTTGACATTTCTAGGTAGAGCGGTTGTGAATATAATTATGTGATCCTCTCAACTTGCCGGACCCTATATATATATATATATATATATATATATATATATATATATATATATAATATTTCCTAGGCGAAAGAAAGAAACAAATTCAAATACACAATAGTTAGCTGCATATGTCAGTGTGACTCTTATTGACTTCAGTAAAACTTTCAAAAAGGTTTTTCTTTTCATGTTTGTGATTCAATAATTAGTTCAAGTAAAACTCGCGTTACATGTAAGTATTTTAAACCTTGGTATTTTTTCTATGTAAATTGTAAACTTTTTCTTCCATATTGTTGCCTTGATAATGGAATAAACTATTACGAAAGCTCGGCAATTAATAAAGAGTTTTTAGTGTGCAACTGACGGCTATCCCACAATTTTTTAGTAAATACACACACACACAGATATATATATATATATATATATATATATATATATATATATATATATATATATATATATATATATATATATATATATATATATATATATATATATATATACACGGTATTTGGATTTGTTCTGGGATTAATTAACCCCAGACTTTGTATGGCTTTTATTAAGTTTTGTTTAAATGTTTGGGTTTGTATACACAATACATCTTGTGCTCTGCGTATACACAGATGCCATTGTCATTTACGGATCTACCTGTTACTTTACTGCCGTTTTCTGTGGTGTGATTTTTGTTGATTTACAGGATAAAGTGTTGTTTTATTTTATGAATATGGTTGAAAGTGATGGTTGCCCTAGTCCGTCAGTGCCATCAAGTTATAAATGTAAGTACTTTGCTTACTAAATCTAATTAATTTTCATTTGCTACAAAATAAGACAACCTCACATCTACTAATAATATTCGCTGGCTTAAATATGTTATTGAAGTTTGCGTTTAGAATGTTATAACAGTTCATAATAGTTTATTCGTAATAAAGTGTTGTTATACATCTAGAGGAAGCAGACTGCTTGTCTTACAATCTATCTAATACAATTTTAAAAAACACACAGCTGCAGCATACACTTTCTAAAATTAAATAAATAGTAATGTAAGCTTTGTTTGTATTATTACAGATTTAATCGAAACCTGTTGTAATAAGAGAAGTTCAAAAATGGTTCTGTGAGTTCTAAAAAATGCAGGTGAAACAAGGTTTGCATCCACTTCTAAGTATGTCTCGGCTAATGATGCAGACATCTGTCCTAGAAGCTCCAAGATGTTAATATCTGCTGCTTTGAATAAAACCCTTCGCCAAAAATTGAAAAAACTACCTGCGGTAAATGCTACTTCTAACAGCTGTTTAAAAGATTCCGATTCCATGTCCAGCGATTATTGTGGAAGCGATGGTAATTCAAGTAGCGAGGAATGCAAAACAGTTCTCGATGATAATACGGTTCTAGACAGACCGTCTTTTTTATTAATTTCAACAACACACCACGAGGGCTTACAGCCTAAATACTATCGTACCGTGCGTGTTGACAAGGAGGAAAGAAGCAGCTTGTTAATTCTGGACTTGCAGGTTTGGAGGTTCGGAGGAGAAGGAAAAACATGTACCGGCAAGGAATTCCACAACTTGGAAGTCCTCCGGACAAAAGAGCGGACATAACAAGATGTTTTAACTCTGGTCACCTGGACAGTAAAAGGGTGCATTCGCTCTGTTGCCCTGGTAGATCTGTTGGAGGCAGCAGGTGGGGGAACTATGGAGGAAAGCTCCTCTGAGCAGTGCCCGTGCAGATATCTATAAAAGAGAGAGAGGTCACCAACAGCACGTCGGTGGGCAAGGGATGGCAGCCTTTGGGTGAGGGTAGGGTCACCGATGGGATGTAGAGCTTTCTTTTGAATTGAGTCTAGGATAGCGAGTGTAGAAGCGGCAGCGGCAGCTGCACCCCAGATGTGAGAGCAGTATTCGAGGTTTGGCCTTATTTGTGAAGTATGTAAGGTATAGAGATTAGCTAATGAAAAGTATTTGCGAGCCCGGAAGAGGAAACCTAATTTCTTAGCAGCCGCTTCTGCAATTGATGTGACATGTTGGTGCCAATTAGGATTTCGATCCACAGAAATGCCAACAAGAGGAAATGACTCATTACTTTGAATAACTTGATTGTTCATTGTGATGGGTTTAGGGCTGGTATATCTCTTGTGAGAAAGAAAGCAAGACTTAGTTTTGGTGGGGTTGAATTGCATAAGATTTCGACTTCCCCAGTCTAATATTTTTTGGAGATCCACGGAGACAGAACCCTCCATGAGTCTGCGATCCTTATCTAATTGGGCTAAAGAGACAGGCTTAGAATATTGTATATTTGAATGGAGGGTGCTGTCGGTGCTGTCTAGTGTTGTTGTAATTCATGTAAACCCCAGTAGTAGTTATGCAGTTTCTAATACTGATGTAACAATCAACAATAACAGCGTTGATATTACTATAAAAGGCACAGTGAGAAAAAGGCAAAATTTGACCTGTCTGTGAAAGAAAAAACAAAAGACCGCTGGGGTACAAAAAACCATTATGTGAAGAAAATAAGTGTAAATTAAATTGTACCAAAAATAATCCAGAGGGTAGGCAGTTATTTTTAAACAACGAATTTGGACAATGGAATCTAGAGAGAGAGAAAAACGTTCATTTTGCATCATGTATCAACACATCCTGTCAACCAAAGGACAACAGAATCGAGTGCTGAACCAAACTGGAGAAATAAATCACATTTATACATGCTTAACGACTCTGCTGGTGCTTTGCAGAACGTTTGCAAAGTGTTTTTCCTTGCCACGTTAAGGTATAACAAAGGTTGTGATAATGTTATTCGGCATGCATTAAGAACCGCGCAGCAATCTGTTGCACCAGTACCAGACAAAAGAGGGAAACATCATATTCCTCATAATAAAATTGATGATGAAGTTATACGTGAACATATTATGTCCTTTAAGTCCACCGTCTCCCATTACCGAAGGGAACATGCGCGGAATCGGCTCCACTTGCCAAGCGACCTTAGTTTTTGTCTCATGCATAAGGCTAGATGCATTCTCGCAACAATTAGAACCGTAGACCGGTTTCGCTCTCATTAGAGCTTTTCAGTACGGCATACTAATTGTAGCACAAATGCACCAAAAGTATTACGGCTATAGTATAGCCAGCCATTCAACACTAAGTGAGTGGTGCACGTGCCGCCACCTAGTTGCGGAACCAAGTAGTATGTTGGGATGGTTCCGCAACTAGGTGGCGGCGCGTCCACCACTCACTTAGTGTTGAAAGGCTGGATATACTATAGTCGTATTACTTTTGGTGCATTTTTGGTACAATTAGTATGCCGTACTGAAGAGCTCTAATGAGAGCTAAACCGGTCTACGGTTCTAATTGTTGCGAGAATGCATCTAGTCTTACATACTTTTCCCTATATTGGGGTAGAAATGGGCCAGGGCAGACAATTTTCTAAATTGTTAGTTAGTTGTATACAGTGTCTATTTTTTTAAGACTTTGTGTTATTTGGAGCTGGCGTGACAATATACTACTTGGTTCCGCAACTAGGTGGCGGCACGTCCACCACTCACTTAGTGTTTCATGCATAAGGATTTTATGCAAAAAAATCCCAGGTCTCCTTGCTCTTATGAAAAATATAGTGGTGGCAAAACGAATGAACGTATTCATTGTAAAGTTGGGTCATGAGGAGTGTGAAACTTTCAATTTGCATAACCCATATCACACAAAAGACAACATTGACATGGATTGTGACAACTACAAAGCATGGAAACTTCATATAGACAGAGCCACCAAATCACGCGAAAAATACCGTGAAGACGCTGAAGAAGACCATCTTGGATATAACAGTATAACATATTGTGCAGATTTTGAAAAAGTTATCATGCTTCCGAGGCTGGAAATGTTTAAAACAGCAATATTCACCAATCACATAACAGTGTTACATAAAGAATTTCAGACCTTTTGCTGCTCTCTGGCATGATGCCGTACTTGGAAGAAAGCAAAAGAGATTTTTCTAAAATTACAATACGGCTAGATAACTGGAGAGCTCAGAACAAAAATTGGGCTTTGTCTTCATTTATAATTCATATAGTGAATTTAAATGATATTAGTGAAGACGAGATTATTGTTAAATACTTTGAGCCGGGCCATACTTTTATGGCAGCAGACTCCTTCCATCACAGCGTTGAACTGGCAATGAAAGGAATAGGTAAAATGTATGATTTAGATGATTTTGTACAAGCGGTAAAAAATGCTAGTCATGGGACACAAATGAAGCTGGAGAATTTTTTCATGTGGAAAGATTACTCTTCGCAATATAAACTCGGAAAAAATATTCCAAGACCATACTTGCCAAGTATGGTTCGAGTAATATCCTTCAATATGGAGTATAAAACAGATTTTGATGGATAATCTGAAAGCATTAACTTCGCCAATTCAAAAATTACGAAAAATAATAAACTACCAGAGCCGGTCAAATGCAATAAAATTAATGGAATATCACAAGAAAAAATGAAAGACATTGTATAAAATCTGGCGGGTATAATTAAGAATAACCGACTAACATTTTGGAAGAATTTGCTACTAACATTTTGCGAGATTGATTATTATATTAGCTAAACTTTCTTCTACACTTAATTCGAATATTGATTTGATTTTAAGTTGTGGTTAAAAACAAATTACAATCATTGTATTTAGATGGTTATTATATACGCTAGACAGTTTTTTTTCCTAAATTTAATTACCTGTTTTGTTTAAATTGTAGTTCAGAACCAATAAATAATGTAATGCCTTAAAATGTGTATTTGAAATTATTTTCGGTACTGTTTATTTCCAGTAAAATTCATATACTATTGAGGTAGAACTATGTTGACGAAACACAACTGAAAAAACTGACAACAATTTCCTAAGCAAATTGGACGTATCTCGATTTCTTTTGTCAAAAGTACATTTTCAGAAAAATCACAACGGAATTAATTTTATATCTATTTGAAGTGGTGATATGCCAAATATAGAAAAAAATAAATAAAAAATAGCAGATGCTAAACATAGCGTTTTAAAATGTTAATTATCTCAGAAGTAACACATATTGAGATGCGTGATTTTGGCTTAAGAGGGCAGTTTAGTTATAACAACTCATTATCATTTTACAAACAGTATGTTACCCGCCTAACCATGTGTTTGGGCAAAATAGTAACATACTGTTTGTAAAATGATAATGAGTTTTTATAACTAAACTGCGCTCCTAAGCCAAAATGACGCATCTCAATATCTGTAACTTCGGAGATAACTAACATTCTAAAAACTATGTTTAAGCTTTCTAAAATGTTAATTATCTCAGAAGTAACAAATATTGAGATGCGTCATTTTGGCTAAGTAAGTAAAGGCATTAAAATGCAATACACAAACATAAGACACCCCAGTAGTAACCCAGCAGAGCGATATATACAGGAAGTAATCAAGTATTTGAGAATGTTGATAAATGATGACCAGAAAGAATGGGAGAGTCAATTAGTGAACGTTGAAAGAATTCTGAATGAATGTCACAACTTGAATACGGAAGAGACACCTATGTATGTGATGACTGGAAGGAGGCCTGAAAGAAAATGGATAATAGAAGAGAAATTGACGTATGAGAGAGTGGATGAGAATGTGAGGAAGAGAATCAGGAGAAAGACACCGAAATACTTGAGCCGACAGCGTAAGAAAATGAAAAAAAGAGGTGAAGTTTAAGAAAGGAGACCTTGTGATTGTGAGGGTACACAGAGTTGGAAGTCGAGAAATAAAGAAATGTGCAAAACTTCTACCTATATTTGAAGGACCCTATGAAGTAACAAACGAAAACCCAGTGAATAGTTGCCAACTGAAAGATAGAGCGACAGGCCAGATCAGAGGCATATCTAATGTCGCAGACCTCTATAAATTTCAGAATATGGAACAAATACAAAGAATCAATGAACTAGAATGACTAAATAGACCTGGGTAAGTCTTAAAACTCAACCAAAAATATTTCGAACCAAAAGTATATCAAAATCCCAAATTAAAAACAACAATAGGCCTGGCTAAGTCTGAAAACCTAACCAAAATTGTTTCGGAAAACAATAACAACGTCAAAAATTTAAAGCCAATGTCAAGCGTGAAAGAAGAGTATAGGCAAATTTAAAACCAAGCTAGATAAAATTATTACAACCAGTAGAATTGCACGTCAAACAAGAAATATACAATCGGAAACCAACGAAGTAGTGGGGACAAATTTAAACCCAAAAAACTGCAAAAGCCTAGGAAAGCAAGCATATAAAATTATAAAGGCTGGAAACAAAAGAATATAAAAGATAAGAGGACCAGAGCTGCCAACTAAGGACAAAAAAGGAATGAAATATGAAGTAAATCGATATAAAGGTCAAGTGTATGAAATTTGTGAAAATTATGGAACATTAGGTATGATAAACAACGGAATATAGACGTCTGAATCAAGGAGTAATGGGAAAAGCCATATATATATATATATATATATATATATATATATATATATATATATATATATATATATATATATATATATATATATCTGTGTGTGTGTGTGTGTGTGTATGTACGAACAGTGAAAATGAATTTTATAGATGGAGAAGCTAACCAGTAAATATTTAAACCCATAAAGGGAATATTGAGATAAAGAAGATAGTTGTAGAAGATTATGTGAACAGTAGTTGCAAGAAAATATAAATGTTAAAGCTGAACAGAAGCGAAATGCGGTAAATAAAGAAAAATAAGCGGAGATATAGGGGAATGAGATGAAAAGTCAAGTGAAAAGAGCATATATCGACTGATAAATGATAGATTCAGATTAACAATGGAAAAAAGAGTTGGGTATCAGAATAACCAAACGAATTAAAAAAGGAAAAGACCTATTATCAAACGAAACATATAGGAACTCAAAATGACAGCAGCAATGAAAAGTTCAAATATGGGGGTAATTACGAACATGCCGTGATAGAAATTGGTTAGGATACACGTTTACGACCACACGCTATTGAAAAATAGAATAACTCAGTAAGAATGAATACAAGTACGGAGCCCTAAATGTTAAAAGCAAACGGGGGGGAAATATAGCTTATAAACTAAGTCATGCAAAACATGCAATACATGGACCACTTTCATAATACATGCAGGTTAGTCAATATGTACATAGTGAGACTGACAGTGATCAACATGTCTGTAGTTACATGCAAAATCAGCGTTTGTCATGAATCAACATTTACAAATATCACTACCTTGGTCATGATTCAAACGGATATGATGGTTTCTGGTGAATTTTTGTAGTAGAAAGAAGCACTGTTTCACTAAAGGCAAAAGCCATCACTAAGACAGGCCATGGGTAATCACAATCCGAAAACAATGCGTCAGACACACCAAGAGCACTGTGATAAAGGCCATAAACACTTTGAAGAACTGAACACTTGTAAAACTGGAATTACAGCAAACGGGAGCAAACATGCAACAGTGATGACAGCAGGAGCAGTATTCGACAATAGCAAGAAATTGTAGGCACGATAGTGTCCTAAACATAAAATACTTCTATGTCTGGTTATTCGTTATACACTTTGAGTATCACAGCCATATGGTACTCTTTAAGAACTTGTAGGCACGGTAGTGTCCTTCTAAACATAAAATACTTTTACTTCTGGTCTATCATTGTACACTTTAATTATCACAGCCATATGATGTTCTTTGAAGAAATTGTAGGCACGATAGTGTCCTTCTAAACATAAAATAATTATATGTCTGGTTGTTCGTTATACACTTTGATTATCACAGCCATATGATGTTCGTTTAGGAAGTTGTAGGCACGGTAATGTCCTTCGTCTATAAGTGCATCTGGTACGCCAAACTGATGACTTCTCGAGTTCGCATCTGAAGCACGTAAATCTCGGATTTTAGATGTGACTCCACAGCATAACTTGTAACGGGAATGATAGTGACTCTCTTCGAGATCTAAAATACTAAATAAAGCAATAAATGAGGAAGAGATTAGATTGCTAGAAATATATGTATAACCATGATTCCAAAATTTTGAAAACAACGAAAAAGTTGTCAATTCTTGTAATTCTTTTTTTGTTTCTAACTTAAAGCGTTGAATAAATAATTCTTTCTAGCTTAAGAAGGGAAAACTTCTAAAGCATTCTAAATTTATTATTGGGGAATTTGATATGGTATCTATAAGGGAATATTAAAATATCCACTCGTATACACTCTTACGTGAAAGTCGAACAACATACAAGCCAACAAAATACTCTAGAACAACCCATATAAAGACTAACAAAATTCAAGAAACAAACAAAAACCTACTTTTTGATGTATACAATGTCTAGGCAGTGAATGATTATCATGACAGGGAGAAAATAAAACTAACCATTTTACAGGCATATCATAAGACCTGATATAAAATTTAAAATCTAAGTCAGGATTGATTCCCAAATATGATGTATGTATGGATTAAAGAAGGTAAGGCAAGAGTGTAATAATTGTAAATTAGTTTATAGAAGTGAAAGGTGTATACATTGTGAAAGTTATATCCAGGACAGAATAGACTGCAGGAAAATGATTGAACTTAGTGCGGACAAATAAAAAATAAAGACTCTAAAACAATAAAATGTAAATATTGGACAGTAAGAACTGTATAAGTAGTTTTTAGGTAGTTTAAGGTGTTATTGTTTATTAAAATTAAGAATATTAAGATGTCATAACCTAAATATAGATCAGATGTTTTCATTTACGAACAGATGTCAAAGTGACAAGGCAAATTTCGTATATAGGTTAAGGAATCAAGCAATGTAAAGTCAAAGGCCAACAACAATTAAAAATGAGGTATCCGCGGAAATAATAAACAGGATTTTTGTTTTAATTTAAAATGTTTAATGAAAGATTTTGAAGGTGGCCAATGACAGAATTTCAATTGATTACCGGTCGTCAAGAATAAAAAGATAAACAGATGAAAAGAAAATTATTAGGAGATTGAATTAGAAAAAAGTTTGGAACCAGAAAGATCCTCTGGTTTGGAACAAGGTTTTGAAAAGCAAAAAGTTCAAGAGAATAATCAAGAGGAGTGACAGTTCAATCAAACAACACGAAAACAACTCAGGGAAGGACAAATACCAGAAAAAAAACTGCATGTGAGTAGATTATAAACACTTACCTTTTTGTGTGGCACATCCACCGCTTCAGGAGATTATAGCATAAATCATTAAAACTATTATAACATAAACATAAAAAGGGGCCAACATTGAAGCAACCATATTTGTTTCCCATCAACCGTCAATCATATCAAGGTGCTTGTAGGGCCATATTTCGGCCGTAAAGTCCATCAGGCGCACCTCGCCAATGAAGAACACATCCATTGACTACGCGTCAAAGTTAAACATAATAAGCCAAACGGATACCAGTTGGTGTCGTTCTCTCTTAGTCTATGAGGCGCAAGAGATTTATATATATATATATATATATATATATATATATATATATATATATATATATATATATATAAGTAATTTAAAAAATTTTAGCAAGCAATACTGGCCAGTCTATTTAGGGGGTTGTCATTGTTAAAAATAAAAAGCTTTAAATTCAGCAAAAAGGTGCCTTATAAATAGTAAGTAATATTAGGATTTTGTCATCTGTTTTAGTATTAATAAACATTCAAGTTTTGTGTTCATTTGAAATCCTTGCTTTCTTTTGGTTTGTACATATATAAGTACCTGGGAAAAACAAATAATATCAGAAGGGGTAGAATTTGCAAAATTTAAAAACCAAGAAAAATACGTAACGAATTTGTAAACAAACAAAGAAAAACAGAAGAGTCAGTATTTTGAAAATTTCATTATACATTTGAAATCATAATAAATAATCATAGAGTACTTGAACACACTAGCGTAATAAGCTCCCTGTTTTGAGAGTCGATTTATTCATGCTATAACATTTTTCGAACTAAGTCTACTTAAGCTAGTTAAATCCATATCAAGTATTACAAATATTATTTAAACAATTAGTTTAATACGCCATTCATTATATTAAAAACATAAGTAAAACCGATACTATTCTAATTTAAATTAAAATTTAAAACTCCCATTGAAACACTATATTTCAATTGACACACCATATCGTGGGACATAAAACCATATATAACCAACTCTATATATATATATATATATATATATATATATATATATATATATATATATATATATATATATATATATATATATATTATAATTTAATTATATTTTGTGAAATTATTAGGTGTATTTTGTGTAATTTATTAGTGATATAATATTTGTATGCTCCTATGTTTGTATACTTAGTATTGTAATAGATATTATACTTAAATCTCAGATTATATATGTTTATAGTTGGGCGCCTTTAAATTTATTTATTTATTAATTATAGGGTTAAATATTATTTAAATTAATTTTAACTCAAATTCTGACACTTGTAGAACACCTATATATCTGTACGCAAGTAAAAATTTTGTTATCTTATAAGAATTATAATCAATATTAAACAGATTTATATTTATATTAAATTGATTAAATTTACGTTTGTATTTTAATTTGTTTCCTCCTCACTTGTATCCTCGGCTTTATGTAGGCTCTATTCTTCAGGGATTTAATGCGGTCAAGTGAAAATTCTAACCTTTTATACCTGTTACCTAATTTTATTTAAAGTTTTATTAAAATTATGTACCCTGATATGAAATGAAATAAAACCACGAGATATCTCACGTTAATAACTTAATTTCTATTAACAAGAGTTTTCTACTTAAACAAATTATAACACAATACAAACAATTTTATCTAGCATTTACCAATTCTTTTTGTTTCTTATTGGATCTTCTCATTTATATTGGCTAAGCAATTTTAATAATTACTTAAAAGTTTTTATTTTTGAAGTTAAAACCGACTTTAATTAAACTGTTATTTCTACCATCTTCTGAAAAACGGTTGATCTGTTTATATGGCAACCGGCTCTGTTGTTAACATGGCTGATGTTTGAATTATTACGAAATTCTCGAGAGGGTATCGTTGCGACATCTATCGAGATTATTTAGAATCTCCCTATTTATCGGCATAAATTCTTTTTCTTATAAATGTTTGATTTAAATGACATTTAAGTCGTAAAATTCTAATTGAAACTTGTGTTACTTGTTTGAGCAGTTTCTGTTTGCAGTTGTGAGAATCCGAGTTATATTTCAAACTGAATTAAAAATACCTTTGGCTATGGCGACGGTGCCTTGTTCAGATACGTACTGTTTTACATTGAATAATTGGCTGGAGAGGTTATTCTTTCTTGTGGACAAATAAATATTTTATTGTGATTGTCTGAAATACATAATTTTAACTTTTCTATTAGGTTTTAAATTTTCTAATTCAATGTCAAATTGCCTTAAGCTTTTTATTATAGCTATATATATATATATATATATATATATATATATATATATATATATATATATATATATATATATATATATATATATATATATATATATAAACACGTATATCGTCATTGTAGTAAATTTTTATAATAAAATTCACTAAAAGGGATACAAAGGACACGAAATGTGCTAAAGGGGATGAAATTTAAAAAATATGACAAGAACAAAAATAATGATAAGAAGTGAGGATCACAGTGCGAAAATAGATATGAAGCTACAAGGCGAACAACTTGAACTTGTTTACCTATATGTCCACGTACTTCAGAAATACTATTATAGACGATGGTTAAAATATTAATAATAATAAGGTGCTACAATCTCCTATCACTATTATTTACTTTTCATGCAGATGTTTTATTTATGTAATTCACGGAGAACAGATGATGTATTCGCCTTTGCAAAAAGTAAATTTATACCCATGCACACAAGTGTTCTAGCTACTTAAAGAAATTTGTATTTTTTTAAATTAAAGTAGCGACTTTGCATTACATACTTATTATCAGAATGATGTTATTTCTCTCAAGGAGAAATTAAATATAACGTTTTATAAAAATATATGTTTAACATAAAAATTCCATTATAGGTATGCCTTTGTATAAGAAAATCGCAAAGCTTTTAGATATTGAATTATCTAGCGCTATAATTTCTTAATACAATTAATCACTTTCCATGCAGCATATCCAACAAAGATGTTTTAATTAAATTTTATTTCTGTAATTGTCGGATAATAGATCTCCTAATGCATAAGTAGATCGATAATTATTGAGAAACCAATTTCTATCATTTGCTGGTAATTATATATAAACCTTGTAATATCGTAAGGGAACACGAGATAATTCTAATGGAGGCTTCTAGAGTGGTAAGAGGAAAACGAAAGGAAAGTTCTCTAACTTAAAAACTTGAATTAGGAAAAATAATAAAATGTGAGATGAATGCTTTAGTTACCAACTGAATGTTTGATGTGCCAGTAATATGGCGATGATATACATGGAAAGCACCAGGCGATATAGAAATGTGCAAATTACATTTTATCGTTAGCAAGAAATGTCAGCAATTGGTTTATCGTAAGCTACGCATACCCTGAAGCAGATATAGATAGTGGTAGATAATCTTTAACTAGTAAACTACAGCAACACTTAAACAAGGAACAGAGGAAAGTAAATATAAGGAAGAAGTCCACAAAAATTAAAAATTGCAGAGAAACTCGAAAATTTCGGGAAAGGAGCAATCCCATCGAAAGAGTTTCTGTGCGAACACATAAAAATCCGTTTAAGGTAGCAGTAAAAGGAGTACAGGGCAAGAAGCTATAACCAGAGAAACAATTGACGACAAAGAAAACAAAAGTTAACATAAGGACTCAAAACGTGGCAGAAATTAAAAGCAAGGAGGCATAGAACAAATTTAAACAATTTCATAATATGACCAGGCAACAATTAAGGAAAAGAAACAAGCGATGGGTGCAAATAAATATTAAAGAAACTCAACATTGTATACCGAAAGGAGTCTCTGATAAAGCTTCTAACAGGGAAGAAAACAAAAATATATTACCAAAAAAAAAGTAAAAACTAATTTCGGGAGCACAGCTTGTAAAAATTATTATATAAAAGCGAAGACAGGAATTTCTCAATTAGTAGCGAAATGTTATAATCGGGAAACCTGTTAAGGAGATTTATGAACCGTGAAGTATGCGAAAATTAAACCAGCACAGAACAATGAATGTACAGAGATATGTAGATAAAGATCAATTCAAATATAGGTATAGCCAAAAAAGATGCATTTTCAGCATTTAAAATGTACAGATATATATGTTTCCTTTGTGGGTTTAAGGAAAGAGTTTATTAATGTATATTGGAAAATATTATTATATAAAGACAAATCTTGACTGTTTTAAAGAGAATGGACAATGGCCCCGTTGCAAAAGGTACCCAAATAACATAGCTTTGAAAAGGGAAACGCTAAAAAAAATACAAAGGACGTTGAGTCCGCTGACGACTTTGCTAACATTGATAATTAAACCTTCAAAAGAACTTACGTGAAGTTTGATCGTAAACATACAAATCATCCGGTCCGAAGATATAATTGTTAGTTGACAAAGTATAGGTGTCCTTGCGTACTTCGAGCACAAGTTTTAGAGATAAAAACGTTTTCCCCTTGCGTCTGCCGGGTTCCAGAGTCTGCGTCCGGTAGCCGGCGTGCCTATTCTCAGCTATCATATAAGTTTAATGCTAAAAGGCCCCGAAATATTCCCTTCACAATAGGGTCACAGGGTGGGTGATAATTATATCTTCGGACCGAACGATTCGTATAATTACGATTGAACTTCAGGTAAGTTCTTTTGATCGTTTAATTATACTGCATCGTCCGGTCCTGCGATATAATTGTTAGTTGACAAAGTAGTTGTTCAGAGATAAGTTGTCGAGGGCCATTTCCACGTGAGGCATACAAAAGTAAAGAAATAATGTAATTTATTAAGCAACTTACACACCAATTTTTGGAGATGATAAGTTACAGTCGGTACTTAAGACAGTCTGTTGAAAATTGGGCTCCACTAACGGTTTGTTGTAGCATTTAGCAAAAACCGACGATGTTTTGCTCCATCCTGCTGTTTTTCGAATGAGATCCAGCGAGAGCGCTTCAGAAGAGCCGCCAATGTGGTGGCATGGCGGGTAGAGTGCGCTGTAAAAACGGATACATCTACATCAGCGATTCGTGTCTTTAACCCACTTGCTTAGGGTTTGTTTGGAGGCGCAACCAAGAGGTTTTTTATAGGTCAAAAAAAGGTGGTCACATTCCGGGGGTCGTAACTTCTCGGTTACGGTGAAGTATTTTAGAACGAGAGATGCCAGGCAAAGCGAAGGGGTCTTGCTGAAACATGGCAAGTCGAGCGTCGGGCGTTGGGCTTGGATGTCTTGACCAAATCAGAGATGAAAATGGTGATGCCAGAAGCTGTTAGCTTTACGTTATTGCATTTAATTGAGATTGTTTGCAGCCTTTGTCTGGTTGCTAGTGTCAGGAGGGTAACTAGCTTGCAAGAGAGTTGCCGTAGGGTAGAGTTCGCTACGGCTTGGAGATGTCACAAAACTTATTGTGGCTCCCAGGTGGTGTTGTATTTTGGGCCAGGCGGTCTCAGTTTGCAAACATCTTTCAGAAATCTCTTTATATGAGGGTCAACGCTAATCTTGTTGGTGACTACGAGAGACAAGGTTGCTCGATGTGTATTAACAGAACGATACCCATTACCGGTAAAGTCAATAAGTGTTGGAAAAACCCAAGTATGTGAGATGTTTCGCCTCAAAAGGGTGAAATTTGTTCCTGGTTACAAAACTGCCACCACAACTTAAATGCGACATTATGTTGAGTGGTGGTGGAGGATGTCAGCGAGTTTATCATGGTAGCTGTAGTGTTTGGTGGAATTCCTTGACGTTGAAGCGCCTCCCTGATAACTACACGGCGACCAGGGTAAGGTTGTTCGATAGAGGGTGCTCCTTGGTGCTGAAAGGAGAGAATAGTAGATCAGCCGTAGGTGGAAAACAGACAAAGTTTTCGCAATGATCGCAATATTAGGGAGAATGGTGGAAAAGCATAGAAAAAGAAGTGGTTCCAGGAGACTGTGAAGGCATCCACTTTCTACACCCCTGGGTCGTTTTCCAGGATATATACCGTCTGCATATGTGAGTGACGGATGACGCGAACGGGTCAATTTCTGGTGGACCAAATTGCGCTACGATGCTATTGAATGCGTCGCTATTTAGGCACCATTCAGTATCGGCAGATAACGCGCGAGATGCTTTGTCTACTTCTCGATTAGCTGCCGAGCTAACGACTGATGCAAAGAGCCACAAGTTTCGTTTTTCCGACCACTGCCAGATAGTTCGTGCTAGGCGATTTAAGGTGGGAAAACGAGCACGTCCTATCCTGTTGATGTATGGTAACGCTGTAGTGTTATCTATTCGGATGAGGATACTGACTTTGGTTAGACGTGCAGCGAAACACTGCAGGCGTAAAAGAGGGCTTGAAGCCCCAAGACATTGATGTGATTGTCTTTTTGTGAAACGGTCCACCAGCCCTTTCTACTTTTGGCATTTCAAAACGCGCCCCAGCCGGAGAGACTAGCATCCGTGTAGATTTCCAGGTCGAAAGTGTCATTCTTTAGAGGATTATAGGACCTGTTGGCATTTTTGCTCCACCAGTTCAGATCAGAATACACTTCTGACTTCAGGGTCATTATGGCCTCGTAATTATTTGAATAGTGTGATAAGGCTTAGTGCTTTTCGCGCTCAATGGTCTTTGTATAGAGCCATCCGTATTTTGCCGCTGGACAAGCTGAAGTGAGAATGCCAGCAAACTGTGCAAATTTTTTATTTTGCATGACTTGACATTAGTCACCGCCCCCCACCTCAGCGTTCGATGTATCCCGGGCACGGGTGTGCTAATACAAAATTGCAGTAATTTCGGGGTTGATGACAGGGGGTTCTAGTTCGGACAGATTACTATCAATTGCGCACTTGTTTGATAAACAGAGTGCGTCGTCTTTCGGGATTCCGTGAAGGAGAATATGACGCCAGCGCGGAGTTAAACTGCGTGTAAAGACAAACTATTTCTCTGAGCGCTTTCTGGATCATCCCCTAAAATTTCTAGAAATGCGTCAGATGTAGGTTCCTCATCGTGGACAAGTAACATCTCATCTGGTTCCTCGTAGAGACTGTCCGTATTCACGGGCCTGTCTGGCAGAGAACTTTCAAGTAGCGAGACGGTGTGCGATTGGTGACTTGTAGTATGGAGCTGCTTCCCCCTACACGGAGGAGCCGTGGGTGAGTAGCTGCGCGCAGGAACTCAAGCAGTGGGAGTCGCCGGTAGACGCGATGATGAACCAGCGATCGCTACACGCAACGTGGCAGGGGGAGCGTGTCTAGTCGAGACCCCCGCTGGGTACCCCTACGAGAGCTGGAGCGGTGGCGGCAAGCCTTAGCTTCCCTCTTCAGCCGTTGAAGCCGACGCAGCAGGAAGCGGGAGCTAACATGTTCCACCGACCAGCTAGAAGATGACCGCCGAGGAGTTTCTAGCTCTGCTTCGATGTCGCTTACGCGATTTTCCCATGCTAAGAAGGAAGAAGAAATATGCGGTGCACAACGGTGTACAAAGAGGCACGTAACAAGAGCCTAGAAAGAAAAAATGAGACTAATTACATTTATGTGAGCAGGAAGAATGAGCGTTATACACCTATGTGGATTTTAATTACAAGACACGGCTTATAACTCGAAGCACAAAACCACTATGATGGCTGACACTAGGCATGTCGGCTACCAGACGCAGACTCGGGAACCCGGCGGACGGAAGGGGAAAAGTGGTTTCATCTCTAAAACTTGTACTCGAAGTACGTCAAGGACACCTATTACTTTGTCAAGTAACAATTATATCGGAGGGCCGAACGATGCAGTATAATTAATATGATAAAAATAATGATGAATGGTAAAAACAGGACGAAGAAACTGAATGTAAATCTGAACGGAAAAGAACTCTAAAAAATTAAGAAATTCACAGACCTTGGTAGTCTTTTTTACAGATAACGGAAAATATAGCAAATAACTGAAAAGAAGGCTCGCTATGGCAAAGGAAGCGTTCAATAGACAAATTTCTGTTTTTGATATTAACCATTACAGCTTGTACTTAATGGAGGAGTTTCCAAATCTTTCGAGTTTGGAGTCCTACAAAAGCATAGGGCGAAAAGCTAGCGTTGATCAAATCAGACATAAAGACAATAAAAGCTTCTGAAATAAGAATACCGAGGAAAAGTTAGAAACACAAGATACGCCGATAAAAATACGATTGGGTATGTGATAGTAGGGACGAAAAAGAAAGTTCTTGCTAAAAGAAATTGAAAGCAGAAGGCAAAATTAACGTACATACGCTGTCACATTATATTTTGGAGACAACATTATTTGGAGACACACTTAGAAGAGAGGAAGAAACAGATCTAGAGAAAGGGTGTCCCAATTGACAGGGTGCGAAAAATACAATAAACTGAAAAGTGCTGCTGGAAACTGAGTGCCATGCTTACAATAATACCGCGACATTGCCTTTAGAAAGTAGTGGCGAAACCTTAGAAAACTTTTGTTAATAAAGCGCTAGAAATTATTTTAAAACGTACAATTTTATGAGTAACAGTGGGGTTCAATTTACTTTGCAAAGAGTAAACTTATAATACACATCACGGTTTTGGTATTTAAACAACTTTGATTTGTTTTAAATTATGTTATATTATATTGTATTTTGTTACTTTAGCGTCGGTCTATTTCTGGGATTACAACCAATCACCGACGCCAGGGAGCGGTGTGTTTCCCATATTCTGGAAACTGTGCAAATCCCTGCCTTCTTGTGATTGTACTAAATGTCTGAAACGTACTCAACATCGCAAAGTAAACGATAACTTCAGCTTCAGGAACGTACAGATTTTGAACTTGCTCAAACACAATGCTACAGCCTTGGTTGATGTTAATTCACAGTATATACTGAAAAATAATTTGACGCTTATACTGGGAATCGAACTCAAAACCTTTGGGTGCAGAGTTACACGTTCTTACTACAACCGACGCTGCTGTAACTTTCTATTGCACACTAAAAAGTGGGATAATATCATATACTACCAAGGAGAAATTAAATATAAAATTTTTGTAACTTTATGTTTAACACCCTGTAGCTCGAAAACAGTTAAATTTAGGGTATGGCTTTATACAAAAAAATATTTTCGTTTAATCGAGTTACATAACTTTGCTGTGTCAGAAAATTGAATTTGAACTACCGAAAATATCATAGTAACTTATATCAAGAGTATATTTGCTAAGTCTAGAATTGTTAAATTAATTTGTCAAAAATTGTCAAGATAAAAAGTACAGTCTCCGTATTCAAAAGTAATTCGCAGTTTTTCAAGGCAAAAATATAATGTTTCCCATACTCGAAGACTTGTGCAAAGCCCTTGTTATAACGTTTCTTGATGCAGCTGTTTATAGGGGTAAGTCAAACAATTATTATAAGTAGTAACTATTTTTCAAGATGATGTTGGTCTCACAAATGTCTGTTTTAGTATATATATATATATATATATATATATATATATATATATATATATATATATATATATATATATATATATATATATATATATATATATATATATATATATATATATATATTTGAAAGAATACTTTAAAGCTATGGAGAACTGTGCTTTTACATAAATATTCCTAATCTTTAGGAGCTACAATATGATATTACAATTAACTACTTTATATACAGCATATCCTATAAAGATGTTTTAATTATTGTTTATATTTCTGCAATAATTGGCCAATAAAATATTACCTAATGCACAAGCAGAGTAATTGCTGACAAACAAATTTTTGTTCTTTGGTGGCTTGGAGGCGATTAGATATGCGGTTAGTCGTTATTCATCGTACTCTTTGTAAATGATTTTTCTTCTTGTCTCGTACGTTCTAAACATTTACCAGTTTTGGGTTTGGAAATGCGGAAATATTTCTTCGCGATGCTATACATCACCAGTCTATGACGTAGCGATGGTGGTTTATGTTCTTCAGGGGGGAAGGCGCCTTTTTCTTTCTTGTCAACATTGTAGAAAATCCTAAGCTAATAAATAAAACTCTTGACTAAACTTTACATTTATAATTTGTTAATAATCAAATATATTTACCAAAAAGTTTTATGGGTAGGTATGTAGGTATATGTGTTTTGATGAAATATTGCTGCCTGCTACTTTTTTGTAAATTGAAAACTAATTTGTATGTTAATTATTTAATTTAGCAAACACATTCAGCACACTACCGCAAGCGGGTTACAAGGGAAATTGGGAAATTTCAAAATGTAATATTTTTCCATAAATGGTCTGTTATATTTTCCTACTCTATATAATGATTTACCAGCTTCAATGCTGTAGTTTTATAAGCTAATTAAACTATTTATACATTTTCAACTAGCACATCATCGGACGCTTAGTTAGAAGTCGGAGATTGGCAGCTAATTTTTTACCAATTATGGTTTTTTTATTTCCAGGTTTGGAATACATTGGATACCTGGTTACGGTATACCCCTTTTACTTTTTGTTTATAATTTGACATTTGCAAACTGACAAATGAATTGAGGGAGGCACAGGGAAGACGCAGGATATTTCTTCGCTTTGTTGATGATAACCATCCTAAACGTGCTCCGGCTGGTTAAATACATGAAGTATAAAAGACGCGCCATTTTCTGCACAGCGTATAATTACTAATACCTCTTTTATAACTTTTATTTCCTGATTTCTTTAATTCATTTGCCTCCCATGTCAGCTAAATAGTTGAATTTACTTTTAATTTGCATATGTAATTGATTGTCAATAAATTACTTATTTATCTATAAATTGTTTTAATACATTAGTTTTAATAAACAAAATTTTTAAAGAGTAGTAATCTTACAAAGTTACATTCTTTGCATATAGCTTTAATATAATTAATACCCTCAGAATCTTCAGCAAGTGTCGATGGAGGGATAATGGGGTTACTTTACTGATGGAACACGGCTGGGGGAGCAATATGTATATATATATATATATATATATATATATATATATATATATATATATATATATATATATATATATATATATATATAGGTTTTTTCGTAGCGATTGTCCGAAAAAAGTAATTTATTTATTTAAGTGGTACAATTATTTCAGTCTTAAAATGTATTATAAAATATGTGATTCAAAACAACATGTGAACAACTAGAGTTACAGCGATTGAATGAAATAATGTTCTACAGAACTAACATAAATGCAAACGTCTGCATCAGCATTCTTACACAGGTCACTAAACTGATGATGCATGGTTTCAGGATTCGTCGTATTTTGTATGATGTTGAGAATATACAGGGATGTAACTCCTCCACCCTTAAATCTTTAACACGTCCTCGTGTTCGGACACTTCTTCTGTTTGCGTTTGCCTGTTGGACTTGTATAGGATGCTTCGAATTTTTCTTCTTAAAAGAAACAGAAGTACAATGGTAACAGCGATGGATATACCAATGGTAATGCCTAAGTGGGAATACTGCATGGACGGTCGGAGATGAAATGGATGCTGTTGTATTTGAGACAATGCTTCTTTTATCCTTTTGTTTTCTTTTAGATGAATTGGCTTAAAATGGATATGATGTTGAGGTGTCGGCTGCAATTCTTCGACTTCTATGGGTTGTAGCGTCAAATTGGTAGCAACGTCTTCATACATTTCCTCATTGATCTTGACTTTGCAGGAATTGAGGGATGTTACTAGACCGTTTCCCTGGAAGATTTTTCGTTCTAACGATGTTTCGCAATTTTCGACAATAGTGGTTGCTGAGCTAGTGGATATTAAGATCTGACCATTCTGCAGCTGAGTTGATATTTCGTAGGGGTTCATTACTTTGGCAGAAGTGCAATTTTGTAAGGTGTCAAGCTGACAATGTTCTTCTCGTGGGCGATTATTGCATATAACCACGTCTTCTATAGAGGGGCACTTCTCTTGGGTCCATAAGTTTGAAGAGGGTGTTTCTAAATAGTATGAGCTGGGTGGTACCAGGAGAATATAATTTTGTGGTATAGGATAAACACGAAAATAAGAACCAGGATTGGGATGTAGGATAGGAACTTTTAAAAGGCATACAATCGTATCCTTAACCGATAATATATGAAATTTGGTAAATTCTACAACCTTAAAAACATGATTTTTGTCAAAGTCGATCAATTCATTTCTGTCATGACTTAACTTTAAGTGATCAATAATATTTAACAGATCACTAGTGGTAAAGAGCTCTATATTAGTAATTTCGTTAAAACTTAAGGAAATAGTTCTTTGAATTATCTCTATATTATGGAGTAATTTAACAGCTACGTGAATTTGGAAATGAATTTTACTCGACAATTCTCTTTCGCTATCTAAAGTGGAAAAAGTCTGATAAATATGATCTAGATTTTGATTAATAATTTTTTGGTCCTTTTCGTACCTTTGTGTGATTATATTAGCAAATGAATTTAAATTATCAATTTGGGTAATTATATCTTCTTGATTTTGGAAAAGGTTATCTAAATTTTTATTGATTTCTTTCAAGTCTTCTTGGTCGAGATTTCCTGTTATCATTTTAATTAAAGAGCCTGCTCCGTTTATTAATCCGCGTTTAGTTCTGTGCATTGATAGTTTTTGTAGTTCATTACTTAATCGTGACAAATGGTCATCTAAAATTAGTAAATATCGTTCTTACTTGCAGACATTTGTCCAGTGTTTAAAAATTTAGAATTTTTTAATAATATGTTATAATTAATTTCTATATCGGTAATATTAAAATAAAAATAAAATTTATGATAATGTTTGAGTATTTTTGCTATGCCTAAATACTCTTTAAAATATCCGTTAGTTTTTATCGGTGTTATTTGAAGTGGATGGACCAGGTTGAGGGTCATCGTTGTTTGTAGTAGTAGTAGTTTTGTCCTGTAACGAAAAAGTCTTTCTTACTCTTTTTATGTTAGAAACGTGAGCTTTTGCTTTTGGTTTAGAAAATTTAACAATGTTTTCTTTTTGTTTAGGATGTGATCGTAATTTATAAAGAGGATTTGTTTTTCTTACTTTTGGTACTCTAATAGCTAGTTGTGTCGTTTCTTGTAAATCTGGTGTCCTTTGTCTGTCCGCATTTGCTTTAGAAATTCTTTTGTCTCCACTTACTTTTTGTTTCTGATATACACTGTCGAAGAAAGGCATTATTTCTTTGAGCCTATTGTTATTGTATTCTTCGTAAAGGGTAGTTTCAGGTGTGACTGTTGGTAAGTCGTCGTAGGGGCCGTACAGTAATGTAAAAGGTGAATACCCAGTTGTCGAATGAATAGACTGGTTGTAAATAAGGGTTGCTGTTATCATTAGGGTTGCAGGCCTCTCTTGTGGGTTTTGTAATTTAAGAATTCGCAATTTTTCTACAAGAGTTGAGTGCAGTCGCTCTACTGGTGAATTTGAGTTAGGATTTTGGGGGGTTGTTATGTGAAGATTAATATTAAATAAATTACAGTATTCTTTAAGGGTAGTATTCGAAAATTCTTTGCCAGCGTCAGCTACTATTTTTAGGGGATGATTATGATGGGAAAAATAGTGTCGAAGTTTATTTAACACGGTAATTGCGGATCCATCAGTTATATAATATGCTTGCGCATATTTGGAGAATAAATCTATGATGGTTAGGAATTTGCAATTATCGAAACTAAAGGTGTCAATGTGTATAACTTCAAAAGGGCGTTTAGCTAGAAGGGGACCTGAAAATGGTGGTTTGTACGGATTTCTTTCGTATTTGGTCTGAAGGCAAATTGAGCATTTATTAATAAAAGCGTTTATATAATTTTTCATATTAGGCCAAAAATATTTTTGTTTTAAATGTTGATAAGTCTCGTTAATGCCATTGTGGTTTCGTGTGTGATATTCGTCTATAATTTGTTGTTGAGTTTCTGGTTTTTCAACGTCTTGTAAAAATTCGTTAGATTTTATTATTTTAACAGAACTATTAAATAATGTTGAAGAAACAGCAGTGAAATATTTGAATAGTCTATCATGTTTACAGAAAATTCCGTACGTGAATTTTGGATCAATAAATTGTTCCAAGAAGTCATTTATTTGTCTCAATTCGTAATTGAGTTGAACCTTTACATGTATTGTTTCAAACTTAAATATTTTTAATTTGCGTGTGTCATATTTTGGTCCGTAATCTAAAATTATTCGTCTGGAAAAATAATTGACTGGATTTTCTGATATAGGTATTTTGAAAATTGGATTTTCTGCAGACGAGTGTTGTGTCTGTGAGTCATTGCTTTCAGGTAGGTTATTAGTCGTGCTAGTAGAGGCATTGTTTGCGTCGTTTTCTAGTTCGTTAATAATTTCTCTTTCTCTGTCTTCGTCAGGGTCTATGTTATTAATTATTGATTCCAGGTCAAAGTCGTCTTCAATCGCGTTAATTTCGATTCGCGATAAGGCATCAGCCACTACGTTATCTTTGCCTTTCTTGTATTTTATCTCGTAATTAAATTCCTCTAATCTTAGTCGCCATTTAACTAGCCGTGAGTTTGGTTCCTTAATTGAAAATAGCCAAACAAGCGGTTTGTGGTCAGTTTCTATAACAAATTTTTGTCCAAAGAGATATGGTCTAAAATGTTTTGTATTTTCTACTATGGATAATAACTCTTTTTCAATGGTCGAATAATTTCTCTCGGCTGAATTTTGTGTTCTTGAGTAAAACGCAATTGGTTTATTATTTTGTGACAATACTCCACCTATAGCTATATTGCTTGCGTCAGTGGTTAAATGAAATTGTTTAGAAAAATCGGGGTAGGTCAGGACAGGAGAATTTGTAATTAATTCTTTTATTTTTTGAAATGCGTCAACGTATTCCGGGTCGTGAATATTTATCTTGGTATCCTTTTTTAAATATTTATTGATGGGGAATACTACTTTAGCGTAATTTGGAATAAAGCGTCTATAATAGCCTGTTAATCCTAAAAATGCTCTTATTTCTTTATTTGTCTTTGGTATTGGATAATTCTGAATGGTAGTTATTTTTGATGGGTTCGGTTTGATCCCACGGACAGTGACCAGATGGCCTAGAAATTCGACCTCTTTACGCAAAAATTCTGACTTATCTAACTGAATTTTTAGATTACACTCTTTTAACTTATCAAATATATTTTTCACGTGACAAAGGTGTTCCTGAAGGGATTTCGAGAAGATAACAATATCGTCCATATATACGAAACAAAACTTGTATAAATATGGTCTTAATACATTATCCATTAGGCGTGAAAAGGTACTAGGAGCCCCCTTCAACCCGAACGGCATTCGGATCCATTCATAATGGGTATTATTTACAGAGAATGCTGTTTTTTCGACACTGCCAGGATCCATTTCAATTTGATGGAATCCTTGTGCTAGATCGAGAGTCGTGAAATAGGAGCAGCGTCCCAAATTATCTAAAATTTCTTCGATACGAGGTAATGGGTACTTGTCATCGATCGTTTTCTCGTTAAGTTTACGATAATCGATCACTAAGCGCCATTTCTTTTTTCCAGAAGCGTCTTGACGCTTCGGGACAATCCATATCGGACTTGAGTAGGGTGATATTGAGGGTCTAATTATTTTGTTGTCTAAGAGTTTTTGAATTTGGTTTTGGACTTCTTCACGTAAATGAAAAGGCTACCGGTATGATTTGGTGTGAACAACTTCATCGTCTTTAGTTCTTATCTTATGTTTAATTGCATTGGTGAAAGAGAGATCTGAGTCTTCATGATAAAAAATATCATTATACTTTCGACACAAATTAATAAGTTTTTCATATTCTTCTGTATTTAAATGATCTGTTCTTAAAACTTTTGTTACATCAAAATGTTTTGAAATTTTAGGTAGTTCGTCAGAGTAATTTTGTAATGGATCGACATCTATTTGTTCCTGAAAATGTATTTCTACAAATTTTGAATTTGGATTTTTCTTTATTATGGGCACTCTACAATATCCATCTTTTGCTTCAGCTATTGACTCGTGAATTAAAATATTTGTTTCTTCAATACGTGGTAAAACTACTGTGCCTTTTTCTATATTTACAGGGACTGATACATAATTTTCACAAATTTGTTTGAAAGGTGTAAAATTCAGTGGATTAATTTCAAGGTAAAATGGTATTTTTTTGGTTTCCTAGAGTTAAAATTTGTTTATTATAATCGATATTTCCTTTTAATTTAGTAAGATGAGCTGACCCTATAAGCGCGTCAAATCGATGGTGCCATTGCATGACACGCATTGGAAATTGGTAATTAATATTAAATTCTTGTAAAATAGGATACCTTACGTTGTCTTCACCATGGGTTATCTGGTTAACTGATTTCATTGAAAATGGTTCCTTATAAATAAATTTTTTAAATAACTCGTAAGCCGGTCCTGGATTTATGATACTATCTGACGCTCCGGAATCAATCAATACTTTTAAATTTAGACTTGGTATGACAAAAAACGGTAATTTAGGGGTATTAACAATATTATTTATATCTAAATAGATTAGTTTTCCGAGGCTGTTTCGTGAAAATCCCGATTTGGATTGGTGTTGTAATTTGTAAAAGTTTCAGTTGGTTCAGGAAATTCTAGTGGCTCTATATTTTCGTCAGAGGGTCGGTCGTCATAAGGGTATTCGTCAGAATGATCTAGTGGTAGGTCCTCTTGGTTAAAGAGTTCTTGATGTTGAAACGTGGGCCTAGATTGGGGTATAAAGTGGTTTCTTTGGGGCATTTGTCGTGTATTTCTTAAGGGAGTTTGGTTGCTTATTGACATGGGTGTCGTTCCTCTACTCAATTGAGTTGGAGTGTGTTGTATATTTTTATTAAAATTTTGAACGGGTCTTATGTTAGAAATCGGCTGAGAAGGAAACGGTTGCCTTTGTTGTGTGATTTGTTGTGGTTTGTTGTAAATTTGGGGAAATGCTGGAAATATTGGTTTTTGGGTATACGTCTGTCTATGTTGTACAGGTGTGTTATGATTTGTTTTCGTATTATTTTTGTTTCTCAGGCTATTAATGAAATTCGACTGTATAATCTCGTTATCTATTCTATTACACTCTAACATAAGTGAATCAAGAGTATTAACACTAACTAATCTGAGATGTGAGAAGTAAGGTTCTATTACACCCGCTTTAAATGCTGCAACTGCATTTTGTTGATAAAATTCTTTCTTGTACGTTTTTACATCGTTTACTAAATCTTGTATATCTACATGTTCAATTAAAATCTTTAGCTTTTCTTTAATTACATTGAAATATTCCTGAATAGTTTGTGATTTAGTCATAAAGCTAGTATTTAAATCATTAAATAAAAGATTTTCTGAACGGGGGTCTGAAAACTGATTTTTTAAAGCAAATTTTATATTTTCCCATGTATGGTTTTCTAAACTAATTAACACGTCACGAGCGTTACCAGTGATTTTAGCTTTTATAAACTCTAGTAACATTCGATTTGCGTGTGTTTCGGCCTCTGGCCTTCTATAACTAGTAATATAAAGTTCGCATTGTTTAATAAAATAAGCAAGATGCTTCTGCCCACCGGAATATTCGGGGATCATGATAGCAGCTTGTGAAAATTCGGCAATGTGATTATTTGCCATTTCTAAATTATTTAAACTTAATTGATTAAAATTGTCTTCCTCTAATTCTAATATAGGTTCTCTTTTCCTAATAGGCGATCTATCTCTTATCATTACACAACATACATGAACAAGTAATGGTTGTTAAGTATTACAGGGTGAATTGAAAAATAGAGCGCGAATAGGAATTATTCAACAAAATTATATAAGGTATAAGTGTAAAATAGATACGATATGAATGCACAGATAAAAATATTGGAGGAAACTTACAGGAAGCTCATTGGTACTTCTGCTATTGGTTTCTCGTTGATTTCCCTCTGGCAGTGTGGACTGACTTGCACCGGTGTGGATGTTCGATGTTGCACATAAACTTTTAGAAAAAAGACCGAAACTAATTTTACGAAGATTTAAAGCTTGCCAAAATCAGGTTTCGATGTGCAATACTGTTCTATGCAGCGCCAATTAGGTTTTTTCGTAGCGATTGTCCGAAAAAAGTAATTTATTTATTTAAGTGGTACAATTATTTCAGTCTTAAAATGTATTATAAAATATGTGATTCAAAACAACATGTGAACAACTAGAGTTACAGCGATTGAATGAAATAATGTTCTACAGAACTAACATAAATGCAAACGTCTGCATCAGCATTCTTACACAGGTCACTAAACTGATGATGCATGGTTTCAGGATTCGTCGTATTTTGTATGATGTTGAGAATATACAGGGATGTAACTATATATATATATATATATATATATATATATATATATATATATATATATATATATATATCGATGGCCTGGGAGTGCGCAAGAGTTATGGTATGGGCACATATACCACGTTGTTTGAAATGGAGGTATACGCTATCCTGTCTGTAGCTATTGTGCAGGTTGTGAAGACGAGCCGCGAGATAGATGAACCCATAACAACGGTCTATTATGACAACAAAGTAGCAACCAGACTATGCAGACCCCAGAGTCAACGGATGCGAATAGCATCATGGGAAACTACGCCACAAAGCGTGAGAAGCTGAGTCAGCAGTGTAGAAGTCACGCTTGGTACTTTGCACACCGCGTGCTGTAGTATTATATTTTATTATTAGTATTAAACTTATGTTGATTCCTATTTTCCTTATTGTATTCTTTATTATTATAATAATTGTTTAATTGTCAAATAAATATTGTTTATAAAAGCTAAACGTCTTAACCGTAAAGTTAAGTGTCGCAGTCGTTTGTATCGGTTAAAAAATCAAACAGATATTGATTTTTAAGCGTGCCGACGCCTAATAACCGGTAATAACCGGTCAAAGAACAATGTAGTCCAAAGTAAGAGCCAAGCGGTAAAGAAACGGAGCCAAGCAGTCCAATGGAAGCAATAGCAGTAATTGTTATGTAAGTGTTTGCTACTTTCCAGTTTTTTATCCTTTTTATCCAGCTTTATATTTGTATATTGTCGATAATTGTATGTCTGACTGAGACGAAGTAATAACAGATTTATTAAATTTAGGGTACAGATTAAGATACATTAGCATTAGAGAGAGTAATAACGAGTTACCTAATTGTGCGGATATGTCATAAATCAATAACATAAATATGACAGATCAATTTGAGGAATTTTTTTGAAAGCAATTCCCGAGTTTGACGACCAACCGGCAAATCTGGGAAACTTTTTAAAATCAGTAGATTTAGTGATAAATCAATTTTATGTACCAGATCAAAATTTAATTTAAACAATTTCTTGTTGAATTTTGTACAAACCAAGCAAACAGGACAAGCAAGACTAATCATAAACACAAAAATTATTAATTCATGGATCGATTTGGGGCAAGCGATAGTTAAAAATTTTACTAATCAACGTGACGACGCTAGTTTGTTAGGGGAATTGTTGCAACTAAGACAAAGACCGAATGAAGATGCATTATCTTTAAGTAACCGGTGTAGGCATATAGAACAGCAATTAATTTTAAACCTCATCTCGAATGAGAACAACGAAGCCATTCCAGCTCTGAAAATGACGATATATCAGTAACAAACACTAAAACATTCTTAGGGTGATTACGCAACCCTTTCGGGATGACCTTGCGGGCGACCAATCCTCCAAGCATTGAACAAGCGTTGAAGTTCAGATTCGCCGAGGAAAATTGTGACTATAGAGATAAATCGCTACACAAGCAACAAGTCCACACAAGCAGACATGACACACAACAGAGACCGTTTTGTCAACGGCAACAAACGCCACAGTTCACTAATATGCAATTTCAGGGGCCTTTCCAGGCGCACTATAGGTCGTATAATCAAAACAATAATCAAAATAATAATCAGGGCAATAATCAAACCATGCCCAATTTCACACAAATATCTAGACAAAATACCCAATCAAATCAATTCAGACGCCCAAATTGCAATCCAAATAACCCTAATACCAGACAATATCCAGAGGCCATGGATATAAGTGTTGCAAATTCAAGGTTAAACAGACAAAATTTAACACAATTTAGGAATAATTTACCACCAGTACGTAGAGAGCAATTGCAGCATACCGATGTTTATAACGACAAAACAAATTGTAATAAGTTTCCGTTAACAAATTTTTATAATGAATTAGACTACGATACAGATCTTTATAATGAGGAACCATATTACAGTACAACGAATCATGAATTAGATATATCAGAGCAATATAATGAAAACCAGCAAAAATTTACCATAGCCAGTCAGTCTAGGGACAACAGATAGTAAATATGAATCACTTAAACTTTGAAATAAATAGGACAATTAGAAACAGTACTAGTAATAGGAATTTCTAAAAACAGTCAAGGTAGTAACGCCAACGCACATGGCTTCTTGTTAGACAAATTAAGAATAAATCAGTCTTATATAATAAAAAACGAAACAATGCACAGGGTAGTAATGGTAGTAGTAATTATAATTTTAATGAAGGTATGAATGATGATATGAGTAGGCTGAACTTGAAAACAGAGAGCAGGTCAGCAAATTCTAAAAAACCAGTGGGTCAAAGTCAACAAATGCACTCAAATCAATTGCGTAAGCCTCAACAAGAAGCGAGCAATGGAGACAGTATAATGAAGTATGTGTTTGGAAAAAACTTTATGCTTTTTCTTGTTTATTCACCACTACCATTATCAACGTACTACAGAAGTGTCAGTATAAAATTACTCATTTTATATTCAGAGAAACCACTGATTTACAGCACCGTTGTAGATAACCATCACTTCAACACGTCACCATGCATCACGTTCAATATCACAATAATCAGATATTATATAAAAATCATTTATAGGTATTATGTAGGTATGTGTGTTTTGTTGTAATAATGATGAATACTAATTAACAACTAATTTGCATGTTTTTTTTAATTAGGCAATCGCTCTCAAAATATGTAACAGAACGTCAACAGAGGGCAGATTAGGAAATTCCATTTTTCCGTTGGAACCGGTATTAAAAAATATTAGGACATCTAAAAAAATAATTTTGAAAAATATATTATTAATTTAGGGAATGACTTTTATATTTATGCGATTTTCCTTTTGTTAGGTCTAAAAATATGTTACACCTGTATACCTTAATAACCTTAACTCTTGTTGGGGAGTATAAGTTTGTGTTTATTTGAAGTTACGAAGAAAATACTGCGTTTTTGGAACTCTTATATTTATATTCTGTGTGACTACAGTTTCTTATGTTGCCCTGTGTACATTAGCGTTTGAAAAAACATTAAAATACTTAAAAATTAATAAGGCAGTGGATTATTTTCTACATACTCCTTCTATAAATGGTCTGTTATATTTTTATTACTTTATGTGAGTAATCACTTTTACTGCTGTTGTTTCAGAAGTTGAGTAAATGTAATCTAAAACTAATATTTGCATATAATTAATAATATAAATGGCTTAAGGGCTATTTTTTTGTAGTCGAAATCATTACCTGGGTTGCTAGAGGTTGTGCCAACCACAGCTTTAACAGATAACACCAGCTACTGTAGACACAATGCCAGCAACCCGCGGTCGTACCCGTTAATAATAGAACATACAATAAACAGGCTGAAGCGAAAGACAGCAGAAACTAAAATGAATGTTAAACGTTTACATTGTATAAGGTACGCAAAAGACATGGCGCTGGCAGAAAAAATGGAAAAAGGATTACAAAGGGTGCGAAATGGGGTAAGTAAGTAGTCTGCTAAAGTGGACGAAACTGAAAACAGATGTAACAAAAACGAAAGGAATGATAAGAAGCAAGAGTAGAAGTGCAAAAATAGATATAAAACTATAAGGCGATCAGCTTGAACATGTTTATATAAGCACCAAGGGATACAGAAAGGTCAAAATTAGATTTCATGGTTACCAAGAAACGTCACAGCAATTGTTCTAGCTTAAGCTGCACATATCCTTGATCAAATACAGATAGTCACTAAAATATTCTACTAATAAACGGCAGCATCACATTAACAAAGAACAGAGAAAATTAAATGTGATGAAGAAATTTTCACAAACTAAAACCTTTAAAGAGGAGGCAAGTAATGGAATCCAAGCAAAAGAGTTTCTAAGCGAACACATAAAAATCGGTTTAAAAGTAGCTGCAAAAGTGGTACAGGTGAAGAAGCAACTAGTATTATAGAAACCATTGACAACCAAGAAAATAAAAATTAACACACGAACGTAACACTTTTCCAAAAAATAAAATCGAGGTATACATAATGTGAATATAAGCAATTTAAAAATTTGACCAAGTAAAAATATGGAAAAAGGAATGAACAGTGAGTGCAACAAAAGAGTGAAAAAGGACGGATAAAGCTTCAAACAGTAAAAAAAATATATAACCAGAAACAAAAAGTAAAAACTAAAGCAAACGATTAAGATCTATAGACAGGAAGTGGCTGTATCACGAAAAGGAAATTTGTTGTGAAGAAGAGTACATAAAAGAAAACAGTCTAGGTCATCTAGGCGACGCCACATTTTTAGACGATTTAACAAAAACCTTGAAAACGTGGACCACTAAACGCCCTTGGTTTTGACAATTTAACAGCCCAGCTTCTAAAATATTCTAGTGAAAAAATTAAAGCAGAAATTTCTCAACTTATAGCGAAATGTTATAATCGGGAGACCTGCCCAATAGGCTTATAAAGCGTAAAACTATTACTATTTCTAAAAGGGTAAGCATGCAAAATTAAAACCACCACAGAAGAATATACAGGGTCATGTGGATGAAGATTAGTTCAGATTACGACCCTGTCAAAAAGCAAAAAAGCAGTCGCAGCATTAAAAAAAGTACATATATATCTGTTCTATTTGTGAGTCCACAGAAAGCATTTGTTAATGTATATTGGAAAATATTATCATATGACGAGAGAGCTCGACTGGATTAAAGGGATAGGTGCATTGTTCTAAATATAGACAATATTCAATGTACCGGAAATGTTATAAGTAGATTTGAATTTAAAGCATATATAAGACAAGGTGTACGGCAAGTATGTCTACTATCGTCATATGTGTTCAAATTATTTATAAAAGATGAAATAAATCGGCAGAAAGCATAAACAGCAGTAATGATTAAAAGTGAGAACGTGACGGAGAGAAAGGATATAAGGCTAACCGGAAAAAAGCTTCAAAAAGTAAATATATTTACATATCTTGGACGTATTTTTACACATTACAAATGTAGCAAAGGACAAAGTAGCTTAGCGATGTCAAAGCACGCAATCAATAGACAAAGTACTCTTCTGGGTATTGAACGTTTCAGCTTGTACATAAGGGGGAGTTTTCCATGTGTCTGGAGTGTTATAGATGCATGGGGCGAAAGTCTGGCCTTGACCAAATAGAACGTAAAGAAAATAAAGGCCTTAAGTATAACGAGAAGGTAAAATAGATACAAATATAAGATACATCGTCAGAAATACGATTGGAAGGGTGTTAGTCGGGAAGGAAAAAAAATGTCTACCAAAAAGAAAGTGAAAGCGGTAGGCGAAATTATTGTACATACGCCGCTACATAATATTTTGGTAACAACATCATTAGCAGACACACACTTGTAAAAAGGGAAGGGTCAAACCCACAGAAAGGCCTTTTAAGACCTGTACCATTTGACGGAGTGCGAAAGCTTTAATGAAGTGAAAAGTGCTGCTGGAGACATGTGACAAGGAGATAAATAACAAGATTGTAAAAAGGTGCATGTCTCGCACTATATTTTTGCACATTAAATAAATGAGACTTATATTTCCCAGATAATAGTTTATTGGCAAAAATCATAAATATAGCGAATACCGATAGTTTCTGGAAGTGATCAATAAGGTGACATTTAGACGCGAGATATTTTGTTTAAATTAAAAAATGTATGAACAATTTATTCCATGTCATGGAACGCAGTAGCATAAACTGTTTATAAAAATAGACCAGTTCTATTTGGATATATACCTTAGTGTCTTTTTCCGTCCGGTGAATACTCATTTTATTTTATAATCTATCAGGAAGCACAAACACACACACAAAAAAACAGAAATAAGATTGGAAGTGTGATAGTCGGGGTCGAAAAGAAATATCTTCCCAAAAGAAAGTTAAAGCGGCAGGCGAAATTATTGTACATACGCTGTTACATAATATCTTGGTAACAACATCATTTGAAGACACACACTTGGAAAAATGTAAGGGACACACCCACAGAAACGTCTTTTAAGACCTGTCTCATTTGACGGAGTGCGAAAGCTTCATTGAAGCGAAAAGTTCTGCTGGAGACTGCGGATCTTACTTGCGATGGTATCGCAACATTGGCTTTAAATAATGATGAAAATGGTGTATACAATAGAACCTAACAAAAGCTAATTTTGTAAATATAGCGCTGAAATGATTCTGAAACGTACAATTTACTTTTCAAAGAGTAAACTTATAATACACATCACGAGTAAAGGTAATTAAACAACTTTGATATATTTTGATTCGGGTTGTATTGTATTGTATTTTATTTCTTCAACGTCCTGTTTCCACGATTACAAAGAATCACCGACGCCGGGGAGCGGTTTGATCCACTTGTCCTGGAAATTGTGCCAGTCCCTGTCTTTTTTAATTGTATTTGAAGTCTCAAACGTACTCAATAACGCATATTAAGCGATAACGTCGACTTTACGCCCCCTACGATTAATGGAATGTGCAGATTTTCAACTTACTCAAACAGAATGCCACAACTTTGGTTGGTGGTAATTTCCACTATAAACTGAAAAATTATTTGACGCTTATACTGGGAATCGAACCCAAAACCCTTGGGTGCACAGATACACGCTCTTACTACCGGACCACCAATGCTACTTCAACTCTGTCTTATACATTAAAAATTAGGACAATATCATATTTTCCCCAATGAAAAATTAAATATAAAATTTTTGTAACTATATGTTTAACACCTTGTATCTCGAAAACTGGTGAATTTATTGTATGGCTTTATATAAAAAATATCTTAGTTTTGTTACGTTCTATAACTTGGCTATGCTAAAAAATTGAATTTCAACGACCAAAAATTCAACGTAACTTACATCAAGTACCTAGAATTTCTAAATCTACAAATGTCAAATTATTTTGTCAAAAATTGTCAAGATAAAAAGCTAATTTTGTAAATATAGCGCTGAAATGATTCTCAAACATACAATTTACTTTTCAAAGAGTTAAAGATAAATTTTTTGTAACTATATGTTTAACACCTTGTATCTCGAAAACTGGTGAATTTATTGTATGGCTTTATATAAAAAAATATCTTAGTTTTGTTACGTTCTATTACTTGGCTATGCTAAAAAATTGAATTTCAACGACCAAAAATTCAACGTAACTTACATCAAGTACCTAGAATTTCTAAATCTACAAATGTCAAATTAATTTGTCAAAAATTGTCAAGATAAAAAGTACAGTCTGCGTATTCAAAAGTAATTTGCAGTTTTATAAGGCAAAAATATAATGTTGCCTATACTCGAAGAGTTGTACAAAGCCCTTGTTATAACGTTTCTTGATGCAGCTGTTTATAAGGGTAAGTCAAACAATTATTATAAGTAGTAACTATTTTTCAAGATTATGCTTATCTCACAAATGACTGTATTAGTTTATATTGCTACTTTTGCATTACATATTAGGGTATCTGGAAGAATACTGTGAAACTACGGGGGACTGGGCTTTTACCTAAATTTTCTTAATCATTAGGTGCTACAATATCATATTACGATGTGTGGTCACCTGTGGTGAGCACTAATAAGTAAAATTAGGAAAAACAAATTCATCACAATACACATTTTAGACTTAGGCCTAAAAACTGTATTTTGGTGAATTGATAAATACAATTAGGAGAACCAAATTTATCACCAAACATTTTTTAAACTTAGATCTAAAAACTGTATTTAGATCAATTGGCTTCTCCTAATTGCACTTAAGGATTAATTATGTTCGATAAAACATATCCTACAAAGATTATTTAATTATTGTTTCGATTTCTTTGATTGGCGAATAAAAGATCAGCTAGTGCACAAGCAGATATATTGCTGACAAACAAGCTTTTGTTATTTGGTGATTTGGAGGCGACTAGATTTCCTACTTTTTTTTATTCGTTGTACTCTTTGTGACATAATTTTTCTTCTTGTCTCGCACTCGTTAAACATTTACCAGTTTTGGTTTAAAAATGCAGAAAGATTTCTTTGGGTTATAGCTTCGCTCCGTCTCTGAAGTAGCGAAGGTGGTTTATTTTTTGAGGGAGAAAGAAACCTTTCTCTTTCTTGTCGGCACTGTAGAAAATCCTAAGCTAGTAAATAAAACATATTTGGTTAATTTTTCCTTTTCTAATTTGTAAATAATAAAATATCTACCAAAAATTTATGGGTAGGTATGTAGGTATATGTGTTTTTTTATATAATATTGCTGCCTGCTGCATGTTTGTAAATTGAAACCTGATTTTTATAAAAAAAAATTAAATAAGCAATAACATTCAGCATACTACCGCATGCAGGTTACAGAGAGAAATCTCTTAAAGTAATATTTTTCTCTAAATACTTTGCTATATTTTACTAGTTTATATGATGAAGTAGCCAGTTTTAATGCTGTAGTCTTATAGGTTGATTAAACTACCTATAAATTTGTATTTAGCAGATTATCGGGCGCCTATTAAGTAGTAAGAGGTTAGCATATAAGTTTTTACTAATTAGTTTTTTGTTATTTACAGGTTTGGAATACATTGAATACCCGGTTACGGTATACACCTTTTACTTTTTATCTATAATTATTTTGCTGGCGTCGCATGCCTACAACATTTACAATCTCTCAAGGGAGTTAAGAGATGCAGAGGGAAGACGCAGGATATTTCTTCGCTTTATTGATGAGAACCGTCTTAGATGTGCTCCAGGTGGTTAAGCGACATGAACAGTAAAAGCGGCGCCATTTTCTACACAGCTTAGATTTATCAATACCTGTTGTATATCTTTTATTTCTTGGTTTTACTTAATCAATAAATAGTTTGATTTGATGTAGTCCAATTTTGTATTTAGTTTTAATTTGCATGTGTAATTCATTGTCAATTAATGACTAATTCATCAATAGAGGGTTGTAGTACACTACTTTTAGTAAACAAAATTTTTAAAATGTATCAATCTAGTTAAAAATCCATAAACTATCAAAAATGCAAGAAAAAGGACAGATCACTGAGCTAGGTATTTTAAACTTGGCACTATCGGCTTTCAACAATAGAAATATTAGGTATAAGAAATAGGGCGAGTACCATTGGTACAACCACAGTAAATAACAATCTTAATATCACAAATAAGTACAAGTTAAGGAACCCGAACCACCTCAACACATTTTTAAAGATCTGACGATCGTTTCACTGACAAAGTTAGCATCATCAGAGAATGAAAAGTTTTTCGGTTTTTAAAAATGTGTTGTATTTGAGTTCTCCACAGTGTACTTGTCAGTGCTCTTCTCAGTTTCCAAGCTTCACTTAGTTTAAAAGCAGCAGGAAATATAGCATTGAGAAAATTAAAAAAAAAGAGACTCAGAAAGACAAACCAAGAATTACTTTACAAGAATTTATCATTAGAAATAGACAACCACATAAAGAAAGACAACAGGATATAGAAGAAAGCCGCAGAATTGTCCAAACTAAATATAAAATATAAGATAACACAAGTGATATAAAGTTTTGGCGGTTACACCTATGAAGGCACAATCTAGTCAGTTCTGATGTGTAGAAGATTTTAAGCAAGTAATAGTCATATGGTGAGGAGAAAAATGTCAAGACTGTTAAAAGGTGCATGCCTCGAAATAAATTTTTGCACATTAAATAAATGAGACTCATATTTCTCAGATGGGGGGTGTGGTCTTTTAGCCTGGTCGTGCGCTGATCGTTCTCTTGATCGATTAACGAGTGACTTAGCTACTGGACTCCTAGAGACTGGCTCCACGTGCCACCCCTGGCGCGACTGTCGGCAATGGGAATAACGCCCAGGGCCGATGGTCTACTAAAGTCTCAAACCTTCACACACACATCATACACACGCATACAAACACAGACACGAGACACATAGATCGGGTTGGGCTTCTCGGCCTTCGGCGCGGACTCCGAGGAGGGGCTCCGAGCGGAGCCTGCTCTGGACTGGCAGCGCTGTGCAAGCCAGGGTTGGCACACCTGGCGCCGTATGGACAGTACAGGGGCCCACCCTTGCCTTGGCCGGTGTAGGGGGCTGCCCTATCATTCATTCGAAAAATGCTCGATCGTGCCAGCAGCACCGGGTAGCCCCGGAACAGGGGGTTAGCTGCACGCTTCGGGTCGCCACGGCGTGGCCGCAGAGCCGCTCTTAACGGAATCAAGTCTCATCACGGATGAAGCGCCGGGGGGCGGTGGGGTGACCTCCCGTATCTATACGCTCACCAAACCATAAGCACACCATCACACAAAACTTTTCTAGCAATTATGAACGAGGACAAAGAAGGTAAAGGTAACGTGCCAAGAATAAACGAGGAGGTAGAAGGTAGAGAGATCCCTGTCTCTCCAAGTAGTTCCAGCAGGGAACTGGAAGAAACGCTCCTCCGCTCTCCTGGCTGGGTGTCCGGGGTGGAGCCGTACGGGTCCGTCGGTGACGTTGCTGCCGGGGGGAGCGACGGGGGGCGAACTTCGTCGGCTGCGAGTCTGGCCGGGCCCATGGACGTGTCTATGGGAGGGGCCGAGGACGAGGAGTCGCGAAGGAAGCGAAAGAGAGGAAGGAAAAGGAAGTGGAGAGCCCAGAAAAGGAGGCGAGAGAGGGAGGAGCTGAGGCAGCAGCGTCATCAGGGGTGTTGGTCCTCCAGAGGCGCAGGCTGCTTCGGCAGCGGCGACCCCGCAAGGCGGGGGGGCGCCGCAAATCCCCTTCGCCTCTGCAGCCGGTCGGGCTGCTTCTGAGCCGGGTGAACCCTCAGGGATCGTCAGGGCTGGGAAGCTGCCGGATCGGGCGGCCTGTCGGCAGGTGCGACGACGGCACCGTCAGGCGAGAGAAAAGGAAGTGAAGGCGATTGTCCTGCCGACGGGACCGGGCGAGGGTCGAGGTGTGGGGGAGGAGCCGAAAGGCTCTACCCCTGTGTCGCCCCCCGGGCGGTCGGCAGAGAAGCAGGAAAAAGAGAGATCTGGGGCGCAGCCGAGCCCACAGGAACGGAAGCTGGACAGGCGGCCACCGACTCAGGGGGGACCATCAGGATCTCCACGGTCGAGGCCGCCAGGCTGGCCCAAGTCAACTGGGGGCGCGTACGCGAAGCGCCCAAGACCGGAAAAAGAAACACCGCCGGAGAGGCGGGCCAAGAGGGTTAGCCGCGGGTGTGCGCCGGCGGCCGGGGGGGAAGCGGCTAATGTGTCCCCACTCCTTCGGGGGCGGGGCGCGGTCGCGACCCCGGCTGCTGGGGCGGGCCCTGGCCCCTAGGGAACGTCAGGTCCGGCGGGTAGGAGGGAAATGCAGGTAGTCATCACCTCCAACAGGGGGGATGGCGTAGTCCTGACAGAAGAGGCGGAGCCAATAAGGAGGAGTTTGCTGGCGGGGATGTTGGACGCCATGACGGTATCCGACAGGGCGTTGCAGCTCCGCTTCCGCAACTCTGGGATAGTCGATCCGGGGTGGATGACGAGGATGACGAGTCCCTGAGTTGGCTTCTCAACGGCTGGTCCGGGACCACGGTGGGGGAGATGGCCTTCAGCGCCGTAAGGGCAGGGGGCGCCCCATGGCCGGTCCGGATCGGCTTTTGGCTCAGAAGTCAAGAGGTGGACCTAGAGGATGTTGTCAGGATGCTTGCGCTCCAGAACCGCTCGCTCAATGTTGGGCAGTGGCGGCACTTGGAGACGGCAGGAGGACCTGGGGCATGGCGTCTGGTCTTTTCGGTGGGGCCTGAGGTAGCTCGCGAGCTGGACGGGCAAGGCTGGCGGCTGTACTTCGAGTTGGTGACTCTGAGTGTAACCAGAGTTCCGACATGGAGTGCGGCCGCCTCCGCCCGGCCTGCGGCGCGCGAACGGACAGAAACCGACCAGGGGAGGCCTCCGCCCGAGCGGCGTCGCGATTAAATTCGCGGGCAACTGCGGGTGGGCCAGATCAACCTTCAGCATAGCCGGGATGCCACTGGGGAGCTAGCAAAGCTCCTCGCAGGCGGTCCAGGCGGCGTAGTGTTGATTCAAGAGCCTTATGTGTTTAGGAAGCAAGTTAGAGGGCTTGGAGGAATTGGCTTCAACATCCTCATCGGTGGTGAAGCACAGGAAGAACAACCAAGGACATGCATACTGGCGTCGAGGGATCTGGACGTGATGTTGCTGCCGCAGCTCGGGTCCAGGGACGTCACAGCAGCTGTCCTGGAGTATAAGGTGAGTATTACTAGGCTTAAGGTTCTGATGTGCAGCCTTTATGTTCCCTACGATCGGCGGGGGCTGCCTCCGTCTGAGGAATTGGTGCGTATCGTCGATTACGCGAGGAAGCATGGGCTACAACTGATAATAGGCTGCGATACCAATTCTCACCACAGATTGTGGGGCAGCACGGATACCAACCCACGCGGTGAGGCTCTATTAGAGTACTTGGCTACAACGAACCTAGAGGTATTAAATAGAGGTACAGCTCCAACGTTTGTCAATCGTATCCGACAGGAGGTGATCGACATTACGTTAGCGAGCAGAGGAATAACGGAGGATATATCAGTAGATAGTGCGACACCTGGGCTCATCCCCTCCACTTTTTACTGCGCATGCGCGATGACGTCATGCGCATGCGCTGACCTGCGCAGACCTGTGACAGTTGACAGCTGACCTGTCAGATTTGACAGGTGTCAAATGTCACTGACCTGACAGCTGTCAGCTGTCAGCTGTCAGCTAACCTGACAGCTGTCAACGTCAGCTGTCACCTGACCTGACATGTGTCAACGTCAAATGTCACCTGACCTGTCAGATGACGTCACAAGCATTCCAAGATGGCTGACCTGTCATAGACAGTTGCAACCCGGGTTCTCTCTATGGAACTAACCTGAGATGACGTCACAAGCATTCCAAGATGGCTGACCTGTCATAGACATCTGCAACTCCGGGGGTTCTCTCTATGGAACTAACCTGAGATGACGTCACAAGCGTTCCAAGATGTCTGACCTGTGTCCATAGATAGCCACAAGTCAGGTTAGGTATTAACTGTCTTGTGATGACGTAAGATGTTCCGTCTGACCTGTGTGTCCATAGATATCTACAAGTCAGGTCTCCATGTGTGTATTTGAAGAATACCATCTGTCTGATTGTTTATTAAGGTTATGTATGTATGTGTTTATTAAGGTTAGGTGTTCGTATACAGACTGATTACCAAGCCATTTTGATTGTTTATTAAGGTTATGTTTGTATTTGTTGATTAAGATTATGTTCGTACACACACACTACTGTCTGTATTTGTTTATTAAGGTTATGTTCACACACGTGTTGATTACCAGTCATATGATTGTTTGTTAAGGTTATGTATTTGTTATTTGAATGCAAACAGAGATAATACAAGAGTGTACTTACATACAACAAGAGACGTCAGCCTTCTTTCACAGCTTAATACACACACACACTACTGAACAGGTGTCTTCTGTGTTGAGGATACAGACAAACAGACAACTGATTGCCATTGTTGAAGCTTGTACATGCTGTTTAACAAACACGTCATGACAGTTCAAAGTCTTTGCTTAAACTGACAGATGCATGTGTATTTGAAAGAAAAGCATTCGCCTGAACTTAGATTTGAACCCACGAACCTCGAATCGGCCATAGACAGCTTTCTCAGATATACACTGTCCCTAAACCAATAGCTCCACAGACGCACACGTTAAAAGTTTGTTCGCAGTTGTATATATAAAACAAAAGCCAGTTGTTGTTTACATATGAGGTTAGGTGTTCGTATACATGTTGATTACCAATCATCTGATTGTTTAGTAAGGTTATGTTTGTATTTGTTATTTGAATGCAAACAGACATAATAATAAGAGTGTACTTACATACAGCAAGAGACGTCAGCCTTGTTTCACGACTTAACACATACTGAACAAGTGTCTCTGTCTCTTGTATTGAGGAAACAAACTGATGTAAGAGAGAGAGGCCTTACAAAGGATAAACAACGTTTTACAGTTGTTAACCTTGATCGTGTTTGAGCTTGTCTGTGTATCTGTTTAATATACACAAGAGAGAGGTCCTCTTAAAGGTAAACAACCTGTCAGTTGATGACCTTGGCGAATGTTATCTTGTGTTATATCTGTTCAATCACCCCCATTATTCGTGTTTGAGCTTGTCTAGAATACAGACATAGCAGATGTACCACAAGATAAGTTTGTTCAGGATATTATTGCTTTAAGACATACTTTTTAATTGTATTACAAAATAAAAACACATTAATTTTAACAAAGACTTTTATTTGATTCTAAGTACAAGTATGTAAACTCTTTGTTGGAATACATTTATAGAATTATTAACATTAGATGGTTCAGTGTTGCGTTGGTGCTGTTGTTGTTGTTGTCGTCGGTGTCTCTTCATGGCTGTGGGCTTACTAGGTGATAACACTAGCTTCTTTTAGTTCTTCCAAGATTGACTGAATTTCGTTGTTATGAGCAGTATTACCTGCAACTTGGGAAGCCACTAAAAGTCTAAGTCTGTCAACCAACTCGTTTATGTCATTCCAATACACATAGGCTATTTGTTTGTTATTTTGTATCATATAATTGTTGGTGCTGATGTTGTTGTTAGGGCTCATGCCGTTGCTATCGCTGCTCTTATCACTCTGAGTTTTAAGTTCAGTCTTTTGTTTTTTGTTAAGATGTCTGTCGTTGCTGTCGTCATCGTCTTCCTCGTAGGTGTAACCAAAACCTTGAGGTGTTGAGGATCTACGACCTCGTGGATTTATCACTGGTTTTATTAGAGTCAGATACTTTTCAGAGGAACAACCCTTGGTTCGTGCGTTAGGATCATAGTTCATTTTATGAACACTAGTTGCTTCTAGAATATCTCTATAGTGTTGAAGATCATCATAGGTATACCCTCTAGGTGTTTTCATAAATATCAATTCTAGCAAACCTTGTGTTTGCGGGTATCTCCTTTGGCCCAGTTGAATCTCAGCATCAGTAAAGTCCAAGTGTTTGTTGCCAAGACTCCAGCTACCAGTATCTTTAGCGTAGCGAGCACCATACGTTTGATCAATAGTAGCAAGCCTCGGTGGTTCAGTAAAATACTTGTCTACATAATATCGAACTCGTTCAGGATATTGCTCCAAAAATTCTTGATATGCAGGGTTGGTTGTGACAGTTTGTAGGTCTGCCTCAAGCTCTTCAAATGTTGGGATGTCCTCATCGGAACTTGTCGCCTCAGCCTCTTCCCTTGGTTCAGCTTCAAAAACTTCATGGTCTTTAAGGAACTGTACTTGGGGTTTCGTTTCTGGTATATCGACTTCGTCTTTGATTTGTTCAACCTTTGGTGGTTGCGATGGCTGTTGCTGCTGCAGTGCTGCTGTGTTTTTAGATATTTCACTTAGGGGCTCAACAAGTGGTTTATATAAACGTTGCAGAGCATCATCATTCTCAGCTCTGTTAAGTTTAAGCATTAAATGTTTTTTTCGAATATTGTCAGCAAGTTGTAAAATCCTTCTCTTAACTTTTCGCTCTTCCTTACCCAACACTTCCATTGTGCTACAACTGTTTTTGGTGTTACCAGTCGGTCTAATCATTTGTTTGAGCGATACAGGTTGTGTGGTGGTTTAACATATACTGACTCTGTCACGGTACATGCCTTCTTATTTATCACGATGTCCGGCTGTCTTGTTAGACAGCTGTGTTAGACAGCTGTGTTAGACAGCTGTCTTAGACAGCTGTGTTAGACAGCTGTCTTAGACAGCTGTGTTAGACAGCTGTGTTAGACAGCTGTCTTAGACAGCTGTGTTAGACAGCTGTCTTAGACAGCTGTCTTAGACAGCTGTGTTAGACAGCTGTGTTAGACAGCTGTGTTAGACACCTGTGTTAGACACCTGTATGACATCTGTGTTAGACACCTGTGTTAGACAGCTGTCTGTCCTGTCTATCATTGTTAGAATAATATATATCTATCGAATCCTTTTCTATATCGACCTTTGTGTACATCGTTTTCCTTCACAATCACCAACACACCATACTTATTATCTTTCCAGCATTGGTGGCAGATAGTTTTAAATTGTTTAAAGTCCATATCGGTGGTTACATGATCGTCGTACACATGTTTTAAATTGGTTTCATCTTGCTTGAATAACACAATAACATTGGTGTTGTCACGTACCAGATGTTTGGGTATTCGTGTATATGTTTGACAGAGATAGAATGAATCAATATTCTTATGTCTGCCCATGCTAAAGTATGCTCTTATTTTATCTTGTTTGTCGCAAGCTACATCATCAAAGATAAACACAGAGTTGTCCAAGGCATCTCCCGGATCTAATATTTCATCGTTTTCTCTATAAGGATAGTAACCAACACCTTTTGTTGCATTCATCACCTCCTTTAACATCTTGTATTTCGGTTGATACAGAGACTTTGAATACACATACACGTTATCAAATTTTAAACCGTTTGCTTCAAACAATAAACTCAGCATGACATTAGTTTTACCACACCCACTCGGACCACATATGATACAGCGAACGGTGTTTGGAAAGAGAGGACCATGCCTCAGTTGTTGTTGAGCTGTGTCCGTAACAACATCGTCTATATTTGTAATGGGTAAGGCAGAAGCGTGTTTGCTGGTACGCATTCACGCCAACAGAATGATTGTCAGAAAATACAGCTAATAAAACACAGAGATTTTTACACATATATTTTATTATCAACTAGTGTTATAGGTAAATCTGTTACATGTTAGCATATCTTTCAGTACAAGTTGATATTTAGTAATAAATTCACACACTATACACAGATTCTCAGAGTATTTTAAGCGGGCAATGAAGAAGGCACAAGGTATAACTGCCCTGTCTCTGAACTTGGACAGTTCCGATCTAATGTCAGCCATAAACATGTTTAGGTCAAAGAAACTCCTAAAACGTAATTCCAATAATAAGTCTTTGACCACAGAGCCAACATCTTCTAGTATTTTCAATGATTCCAAGCTTAGGTTGAAATTAGTGACATATTCATCACTGCACAACCTAAACTTAAAAAACACTGATTTTCGTTGTGTTTGAACCAAGTATTTAGTAAGTGTATACGAATCGGTGTTTTTGTCTGTACCTTGTGATTGGTTTTCCAGGTTGAAAATTATGGTAAGTAACACGTTTAAAAATTCTTCAAATGTCCACATGTCGAAAAACACAGGTATATTACAATTTTTCTGTGAAACCTTAACCAGAGGCATAAAGTTAAGCATGGGGTCAGCTCCGATCGTAAGTATTTTCTCACCGTTTGCCAACAGCGCAAACGTTGTCTGACCAACGAGCTCACAGTCTTGTGTTTTTAGTTTTATCTCCATACTTTTCTGATTGATCTGCACCAACTTCTCATTGAATAGCTCATCGTGTGTAGGCTGATATTCGACTGTTTGTATGTTTGTAGGATCTGCAGCATTCATACTAATATCAGAGAGATTATTCGGTTCACTTGTGTTTGTTGTTGTTGGATAGCTTGTGTACAGCTCACCTATGATATTATCCCACGTCTTTGGTTCTTCTTTTGTTATAATACTTTCAACTGCGTTAGCCAGCAAGACATCTTGTAACACTTTAAGCTTTTTACCTCCACCAGCACCTCTACCTGTATTTTCTGTGTTGAGAGATTTTCGTTTTCGCGTATTCTGCACCATATTAGTTTTAGTTATACCTTGTTCAACGTACACCAACAAAACTAGCTTCTAGACAAGCTCAAACACAACTGATGGCTGGATACCACCTAACAGAACTAACCCCTAGATCATAACTGTAAAGACAACGTCAAACAAGTTTATCAGACCAAGGTCATCAACAGACATGTTATTTACCCCTAAGAGGGCCTCTCTCTTGCGTATATTAAACAGATGCACAGACAAGCTCAAACACGAATAATGGTATGATGTCATTCTACAGGATATGAGTCATAATCATGTTGTTTGTTCTCTGTTTTATTGTGTTATGTATTCTGATATGGACATGTGTACAGAGCGACATACTTTTTACTCGTTTACAGGCCTAGGATCGACGTCAGCTCTCTTTAGACATATTTGTTTGTGTCTATAAATGGACGTTCTCAAAATTTGTTTATTACAGTGTAAACATGTAACCTTCCTCCTGTCGTACGTGTATTGCCATTTTACGAAATTTTCATAACTTTCCCATGAGTGTGCGTTGTATGGTAGCCATTTTCCCAAGTTTTGACCATTTTTAATGAAACATTTGTCACAACAGCTTCTCTCTGTTGGTGGACAGCGTTTAAAACAAATGACACAGCAACGGAGACCATCATCATTCAGTTCTTGCTTGTCATCCTGTGTTAGTGGTTGTGTTGTTGTTGTTGGTCTCGCGGCTGTGTGTTCTTCTTCACTCTCTTGTAGATTGATTTCATTAAACTGCTGTTGGTGCTGCTGCTGCGTCGACAAACCAGAACCTTGTGAAGTGGTTGCTTGCTGGTGCTGTGATGATCCTAGACTTGTAGCTGTTATAGTAAAGGCATCACCTTCAATGGCCCCCTTATTGCTCTGATACATCTTGTACAGCTCAGACCACACTTCTTCAAACGTCAGCAACGACAGCTTCCTAAACGGCATATGATAGTCTCTATCCAAGCCGGAGAATGTAAAGCTTACTTTGGTGTCGGTGTTCAAGTCTCTAATAACTCGGTTATAAATTTCCTGCATACCGTTCTTAAGCCATTGTTCAGGATTATTGACGCCACTGCTATTGAGTGGATTCAACTTGAAACGCACCATGTTCTGTATAATATTAAAACGACTGTTTCTTGTAGTCGACTCTCCAACAATTGAGAACGCCATAGTATGGAACTAAAATGTTTCTTGTTTTTGCGGAATCAAACACAAGACTGGCTTGTGTACGACGACCGTTGTACATCTATAACTCTCTAGTCATAGAGTGCTTGTGTGTGTGTGTTAACAATCAACAACAGCGTCTATATGTTTTGTTTGGTTCAAGTGGATGTCATTAAACAACTGTGTTATTTCTATAACGGGGCCCCATTCAAGACCTCAACATACGTTAGTGTGTGTTAAGCTGTGAAAGAAGGCTGACGTCTCTTGCTGTATGTAAGTATACTATTATATTATTTATGTTTACATACAAACAATACTTATCAAACAATCCTCGTATATCAAAGTTTAATTTAGTTGTTTTAAATTGAGTTTTGTTACTTGTGTGTTTTTGATCACTCCCTATATAAATTTAGATTCATTCATTCAAAATACAAACACACTAACATAAACAAACACGCCGGCAATAAAACCAAGTCCCCGAGTTTTATTAGGCTATTAAAATAAACTCATTAACATATCTAGATGTAAATACGTTTTTCTTATTGATATAGTTTACTTCAAACGTTTTTGTTATTAAATGATATTAGATAGGTAAATTGGTACGTGTTTTAAATTTCTTTTTACTATAAATAAACAATTGTTTTTAACATTACAGTTCCTATTATTCAATTGGAATGTAATAGAGATACCACCCCCTGCCCACACACACATCAGCCTCATAAACTCGTTTTAAATTAGCATATGCAACAGGTTTTTGTTTTATATATACAACTGCGAACACACTTTTAACGTGTGTGTCTGTGGAATAGTTGGTTTAGCGACAGGTATCTCTCTGAGTAAGTTGTGTGGTTGGGGGTTCAAATCTAATTTCTGGCGAATGCTTTTCTTTCAAAAATCATATTTCAAATTAAAATCAAAATTTCAAATTACCCGCTCAATATATCTTCCTCATATATGTATGTGTGTGTGACTAAACCGAATGACTGTGTCCAACAGATGTCTCCCATCGAGCTAGAGAATATTCTCTACACTCTACAACTTTACAAATAGAATATTCTCTAGCTCGATGAGTCATATCTCTGGACATAACAGACAAATTTTCAAACAAATTCAAATTTCCCGCCAAAAACGAAATACCCTAACAAACTTCAATACACCTTAACAACAACAACAACACAATAAACAAACCAAACAGCTGTGTTTACGACCATAACCTTAATAAACAAAATACATAACCTTAATAAACAAACAGATGCATGGTAATCAACACACATGACATAACCTTAATAAACAAATACAAACATAACCTTAATAAACAAACAGATGACTGGGGTAATCAACACGTGTGCGAACATAACCTTAATAAACAAATACATAACCTTAATAAACAATCAGACAAACACACATGGAGAGCTAACCTGACTTGTAGATATCTATGGACACACAGGTCAGACATCTTGGAACGCTTGTGACGACATCTCAGGTTAGTTCCATAGAGAGAACCCCGGAGTTGCAGCTGTCTCTTACAGGTCAGCCATCTTGGAATGCTTGTGACGTCATCTCAGGTTAGTTCCATAGAGAGAACCCGGGTTGCAACTGTCTATGACAGGTCAGCCATCTTGGAATGCTTGTGACGTCATCTGACAGGTCAGGTGACATTTGACGTTGACACATGTCAGGTCAGGTGACAGCTGACGTTGACAGCTGTCAGGTCAGTGACATTTGACACCTGTCAAATCTGACAGGTCAGCTGTCAACTGTCACAGGTCTGCGCAGGTCAGCGCATGCGCATGATGACTCGCGCATGCGCAGTAAAAAGTGGAGGGGATGGGCCCAGGTGGCGCCCTATCTACTTATATCTAACTGGAGGGTGACGGAACACATATCAATGTCTGATCATCGTATGATCAGCTTTGAATTGGATGTGGACCGTGAGAGTCCTCCCCCCAGGAGAAATCCAAGGAAGACCGACTGGGATGCCTATCTAATAGGCCTCAGTGGGTCGCCAAGGAGCCCAGTGGGGAGTAGACTCTCTATAGAGGCATTAGATAGCGAGGTCGAGGCCCTAGAAGGGAAAATAATGGCAGCCTACGAGGCCGCGTCACCACTTAGGGGGAAACCGTCCATCAAAGTTAGATGGTGGAACAAGGATCTCGCCGTACTACGCGGGCGGACTCGGAGGGCCTTAAACCGAGCCGTCCGAGAATCGGGTGAAGCGGCCTGGGACGAGTTTAGGACTGCCAGAAGGGAGTTTAAGAAGGAATTACGTCGGAGTAAGCGAGCTGGTTGGCGCGCGTACTGCGGGGAAGTCAATTCCCTGCCTGACGCAGCCAGGCTGGTAAGAGTACTCAAACAAGAGTTAGGTAGTAATGTAGGATCTCTAAGGAAACAGGACGGGAGCTGGACAAGCACCGGTGAGGAGACCCTGCGTCATCTCGCCGAAGTTCACCTTGATGGCGGTGGAGCCGTCACGGAGGCTGCCGAACCGGGCCGGTGGACAGTCCCGAATGCGGACTGGCAGCTGGCGGAGGAGGTGGTCACAGATGGCTCTATAACCTGGGCGGTGAGCGAGTTCGCTCCATTCAAATCCGCAGGCTGCGATGGGATTTTTCCAGCCCTGCTCCAGAGGGGCCTGTATATACTGCTTCCCAACATAAGGGAGGTTTTTCGGGCCAGCCTGGCGTGGGGCTACGTCCCAAAGGCCTGGCGCCGGGTTAGGGGGGTCTTCATTCCCAAACCGGGAAGGGAGGACTACACGCTGGCCAAGGCGTACAGGCTAATCAGCCTAACATCCTTCCTTCTTAAGGCATTGGAAAAGTTAGTAGATAGGTTTATGTTGGGAGGGATCCTCAAGGATCATCCCTTCCACAAAGGTCAGCACGCGTACCAGCGGGGGAAATCGACGGAGACGGCGCTCCACGCTGTGACGCGGAAGGTGGAAAGGGCCCTACACTACGGGGAGAGCACATTAGCTGTGTTCTTCGATGTGGAGGGGGCCTTTGATAAGGCAAGGACGGATACGGTCTGTAACGCCCTACAGGATAGGGGAACGCCGAGGTCCCTAATAAGCTGGGTGGCGAGCATGCTGGAGGACAGGAGAGTGTCGCTGACCTTGAGGGGCCGAGGGCTGGACGTCGGGGTGACGGGCGGCTGTCCTCAGGGCAGCTGCCTTTCGCCTCATCTATGGTGTCTGGTCATGGACGGCCTCTTGGAGCGGCTCTCTGAGAATGGCTTCTACACCCAGGCGTACGCTGATGATGGGCTGGTCTTAGTCACCGGCAAATTCCTAGGCGTCGTCTGTGAGTGCATGCAAGCTGCCTGTAGCATAATCGAAAGGTGGTGTGGTGAGCAGGGACTCTCCGTAAACCCGGCGAAGACGGAGATGATCCCATTTACCAAGAAGAGGAAGGTAGAGGGGTTCAGGGCGCCCGTGATGTTTGGAAAACCTTTAGCTTTAGTGCGGGAGGTCAAATATCTGGGGGTGATCCTGGACCCGAAACTAACATGGGGGTCGCAAATAGAACGTGTTGTGAGGAAGGGAGTAGCGACCCTCTGGCAGCTGCGTCGTGTGATAGGGAGGACCTGGGGAGTTAATCCCCGGATCCTTCATTGGATCTACACTGCGATCGTCAGGCCGAGAATCCTCTATGGGGCGTTGGTCTGGTGGTGTGGTGTGAACCAAACAACCAGCAGGAAGCTGGCCAAACTCCAAAGGCTGGCTATCCTGGGTATCACAGGCGCTATGAGGACGACACCCTCAGCCGCGCTAGAGGTCCTGTTGATGCTGCCACCGCTTCCCATCTGTATCAGAAGGGAGGCTATGGCGTCGCATCTTAGAATCCGGGACTCAGGTAACTGGTGCGGAGAGGGAGCAGTAATAGGGCATGCAAGAGTCGCCAAGGAGGTGGAAAAGGAATATCCGATTTCCTCCATAAAGGTGAGGGATGCCGAGGACGATATTAGGTTGACTAGGCCATACACCCTCAGGATCCCCAGTAGGGATCAGTGGAGGGAAAATGAGGTTGCATTCCAGCCCGCAAGCCTGGTCTGTTTCAACGACGGATCGCGGCTGGAGGACCAGCAATCCTCCGGGGCAGGAATATATATCGAGCGCCTGGGGGTGCGCGAGAGCTATGCTCTTGGCGCATACACCACGGCATTCGAAACAGAGGCGTATGCTATCCTGTCTGTGACCAATAGACAGGATGTGAAGATGAGTCCCGAGAAATGTGTGTGCATTTGCTCGGATAGCCAGGCAGTCCTCCGGGCAGTCTGCGCGGCCAGAATCAGGTCACCCCTGGTTCAGGAGTGCGCTGACGCCCTCAGAGGGCTAGCCAGGACGAAGGAGGTGCAACTGGTGTGGGTTCCGGGACACTGTGGCGTAGCGGGGAATGAGGTGGCGAATAATCTCGCAAAACTCGGTTCCCGGCGGCCGTTCTGTGGCTCGGAGCCTGCGATAGGGATAAGTAGGAAGACAGTCTCTGTCGTCTTAGACAGGTGGACCGAGGAAGCAATGGAGAGGCACTGGGGGTCGGTTGGTGGCTGCAGGCAGGCGAGGGACTTCGTGGAGGGGCCGGACAGAGATAAAGCTGTCTGGCTACTCGGAAGGAGTCGACCTACGCTTCGCCGCATCCTCGGGGTGCTGACAGGCCACTGTGCCCTTAGAAGACACCTCACATTGATAGGCGTAGAGAGGGATCCCATTTGCCAGGAATGTGGCGAGGATGAAGAAACGTCCTACCACTACCTGTGTGAATGCGAGGCTTTTGGGAGTCTTCGAGCAGAATTGTTCGGATCAAGGACTCTGCAGAGGAATCAGGTAAGTACCGTCCAATTGAAGACGGTCATGGCCTTCATCTCGAGGTCGAGGCGGTTTGGCGACGGAACCGAGGAAGAGTAGAGCATGGTTGCTGGGTTGCTGGGGTTGGCAAAAAGGGCTCATTGTGGCCTACTTGCTTGGCGTTGGCCTCCCCACCACTGCTACTACTACATATTTCTCAGATAATAATTTATTTTCAAAAATCATAAATATAGCGAATACCGATAGTTTCTGGCGATGGTCAAGAAGGTGACATTTAGATGCGGGATATTTTGTTTAATGAAAAAAATGTATGAACAAATTATGCCATGTCATGGAACGCAGTAGCATAAACTGTTTATAAAAATAGACCAGTTCTATTTGGATATATACCTTAGTGTCTTTTTCCGTCCGGTGAATACTTATTTTATTTTATAATCTATCAGGAAGCACAAACACACACAAAAACAGATATATAATTGGAAGTGTGATAGTCGGTGTGAAAAAGAAATATCTTCTCAAAAGAAAATAAAGCGGTAGGCGAAATTATTGTACATACGCTTTTACATAATATCTTGGTAACAACATCATTTGAAGACACACACATGAAAAAAGTTCAGGGACAAACCCACAGAAACGGCTTTTAAGATCTGTCCCATTTGACGGAGTGCGAAAGCTTCATTGAAGCGAAAAGTTCTGCTGGAGACTGCGGATCTTACTTGCGATGGTATCGCAACATTTGCTTTAAATAATGATGAAAATGGTGTATACAATAGAACCTAACAAAAGCTAATTTTGTAAATATAGCGCTGAAATGATTCTGAAACGTACAATTTACTTTTCAAAGAGTAAACTTATAATACACATCACGGGTAAAGGTAATTAAACAACTTTGATATATTTTCATTCGGGTTGTATTGTATTGTATTTTATTTCTTCACCGTCATATTTCTACGATTACAAAAAATCACCGACGCCGGGGAGCGGTTTGATCCCCTTGTCCTGGAAATTGTGCCAGTTCCTGCCTTTTTTAATTAGATTAGAAGTCTCAAACGTACTCAACAACGCATATTAAACGATAGCGTCGAATTTACGCCACCTACGAATAATGTATCGTGCAGATTTTCAACTTGCTCAAACAGAATGCCACAACTTTGATTGGTGGTAATTTCCAGTATAAACTGAAACATAATTTGACGGTTATACTGGGAATCGAACCCAAAACCCTTGGGTGCAGAGTTACACGCTCTTACTACCGGACCACCGATGGTACTTCAACTCTGTATTGTACATTAAAAATTAGGACAATATCATATTTTCCCCAATGAAAAATTAAATATAAAATTTTTGTAACTATATGTTTAACACCTTGTATCTCGAAAACTGTCGAATTTATTGTATGGCTTTATATAAAAAAATATCTTAGTTTTGTTACGTTCTATAACTTGGCTATGCTAAAAAATTGAATTTCAACGACCAAAAATTCAACGTAACTTACATCAAGTACCTAGAATTTCTAAATCTACAAATGTCAAATTAATTTGTCAAAAATTGTCAAGATAAAAAGTACAGTCTGCGTATTCAAAAGTAATTTGCAGTTTTATAAGGCAAAAATATAATGTTGCCTATACTCGAAGAGTTGTACAAAGCCCTTGTTATAACGTTTCTTGATGCAGCTGTTTATAAGGGTAAGTCAAACAATTATTATAAGTAGTAACTATTTTTCAAGATTATGCTTATCTCACAAATGACTGTATTAGTTTATATTGCTACTTTTGCATTACATATTAGGGTATCTGGAAGAATACTGTGAAACTACGGGGGACTGGGCTTTTACCTAAATTTTCTTAATCATTAGGTGCTACAATATCATATTACGATGTGTGGTCACCTGTGGTGAGCACTAATAAGTAAAATTAGGAAAAACAAATTCATCACAATACACATTTTAGACTTAGGCCTAAAAACTGTATTTTGGTGAATTGATAAATACAATTAGGAGAACCAAACTTATCACCAAACATTTTTTAAACTTAGATCTAAAAACTGTATTTAGATCAATTGGCTTCTCCTAATTGCACTTAAGGATTAATTATGTTCGATAAAACATATCCTACAAAGATTATTTAATTATTGTTTCGATTTCTTTGATTGGCGAATAAAAGATCAGCTAGTGCACAAGCAGATATATTGCTGACAAACAAGCTTTTGTTATTTGGTGATTTTTTTATTAGTTGTACTCTTTGTGACATAATTTTTCTTCTTGTCTCGCACTCGTTAAACATTTACCAGTTTTGGTTTAAAAAATGCAGGAAGACTTCTTTGGGTTATAGCTTCGCCCCGTCTCTGACGTAGCGAAGGTGGTTTATTTTTTTCAGGGAGAAAGAAACCTTTTTCTTTCTTGTCAGCACTGTAGAAAATCCTAAGCTAGTCAATAAAACTTATTTGGTTAATTTTTCCTTTTCTAATTTGTAAATAATAAAATATCTACAAAAAATTTATGGGTAGGTATGTAGGTATATGTGTTTTTTTTATATAATATTGCTGCCTGCTGCATGTTTGTAAATTGAAACCTGATTTTTATATAAATTTTTCAAATAAGCAATAACATTCAGCATACTACCGCATGCAGGTTACAGAGAGAAATCTTTTGAAGTCATATTCTTCTCTTAATACTTTGTTCTATTTTACTAGTTTATATGATGAAGTAGCCAGTTTTAATGCTGTAGTCTTATAGATTGATTAAACTACCTATAAATTTGTATTTAGCAGATTATCGGGCGCCTATTAAGTAGTAAGAGGTTAGCATATAAGTTTTTACTAATTAGTTTTTTGTTATTTACAGGTTTGGAATACATTGGATACCCGGTTACGGTATACACCTTTTACTTTTTATCTATAATTATTTTGCTGGCGTCGCATGCCTACAACATTTACAATCTCTCAAGGGAGTTAAGAGATGCAGAGGGAAGACGCAGGATATTTCTTCGCTTTATTGATGAGAACCGTCTTAGATGTGCTCCAGGTGGTTAAGCGACATGAACAGTAAAAGCGGCGCCATTTTCTACACAGATTAGATTTATCAATACCTGTTGTATATCTTTTATTTCTTGGATTTACTTAATCAATAAATAGTTTGATTTGATGTAGTCCAATTTTGTATTTAGTTTTAATTTGCATGTGTAATTCATTGTCAATTAATGACTAATTCATCAATAGAGGGTTGTAGTACACTACTTTTAGTAAACAAAATTTTTAAAATGTATCAATCTAGTTAAAAATCCATAAACTATCAAAAATGCAAGAAAAAGGACAGATCACTGAGCTAGGTATTTTAAACTTAGCACTATCGGCTTTCAACAATAAAAATATTATAAGAAATAAGGCGAGTACCATTGGTACAACCACAGTAAATAACAATCTTAATATCACAAATAAGTACAAGTTAAGGAACTCGAACCACCTCAACACATTTTTAAAGATCTGACGATCGTTTCACTGACAAAGTTAGCATCATCAGAGAATGAAAAATTTTTCGGTTTTAAAAAATGTGTTGTATTTGAGTTCTCCACAGTGTACTTGTCAGTGCTCTTCTCAGTTTCCAGTCTTCACTTAGTTTAAAAGCAGCAGAAAATATATCATTGAGAAAATTAAAAAAAAAAAGAGACTCAGAAAGACAAACCAAGAATTACTTTACAAGAATTTATCATTAGAAATAGACAACCACATAAAGCAAGACAACAGGATATAGAAGAAAGCCGCAGAATTGTCCAAACTAAATATAAAATATAAAATAACACAAGTGATATAAAGTTTTGGCGGTTACACCTATGAAGGCACAATCTAGTCGGTTCTGATGTGTAGAAGATTTTAAGCAAGTAATAGTTATATGGTGAGGAGAAAAATGTCAAGACTGTTAAAAGGTGCATGCCTCGAAATAAATTTTTGCACATTAAATAAATGAGACTCATATTTCTCAGATAATAGTTTGTTTTCAAAAATCATAAATATAGCGAATACCGATAGTTTCTTGCGGTGGTGAAGAAGGTGACATTTAAATGCGGGATAATTTGTTTAATGAAAAAAATGTATGAACAAATTATGCCATGTCATGGACCGCAGTAGCATAAACTGTTTATAAAAATAGACCAGTTCTATTTGGATATATACCTTAGTGTCTTTTTCCGTCCGGTGAATACTTATTTTATTTTATAATCTATCAGGAAGCACAAACACATACAAACAGATATATAATTGGAAGTGTGACAGTCGGTGTGAAAAAGAAATATCTTCTCAAAAGAAAGTAAAAGCGGTAGGCGAAATTATTGTACATACGCTTTTACATAATATCTTGGTAACAACATCATTTGAAGACACACACATGAAAAAAGTTAAGGGACAAACCCACAGAAACACCTTTTAAGACCTGTCTCATTTGACGGAGTGCGAAAGCTTCATTGAAGCGAAAAGTTCTGCTGGAGACTGCGGATCTTACTTGCGATGGTATCGCAACATTGGCTTTAAATAATGATGAAAATGGTGTATACAATAGAACCTAACGAAAGCTAATTTTGTAAATATAGCGCTGAAATGATTCTGAAACGTACAATTTACTTTTCAAAGAGTAAACTTATAATACACATCACGGGTAAAGGTAATTAAACAACTTTGATATATTTTCATTCGGGTTGTATTGTATTGTATTTTATTTCTTCACCGTCATATTTCTACGATTACAAAAAATCACCGACGCCGGGGAGCGGTTTGATCCCCTTGTCCTAGAAATTGTGCCAGTTCCTGCCTTTTTTAATTAGATTAGAAGTCTCAAACGTACTCAACAACGCATATTAAACGATAGCGTCGAATTTACGCCACCTACAAATAATGTATCGTGCAGATTTTCAACTTGCTCAAACAGAATGCCACAACTTTGATTGGTGGTAATTTCCAGTATAAACTGAAAAATAATTTGACGGTTATACTGGGAATCGAACCCAAAACCCTTGGGTGCAGAGTTACACGCTCTTACTGCCGGACCACCGATGGTACTTCAACTCTGTATTGTACATTAAAAATTAGGACAATATCATATTTTCCCCAATGAAAAATTAAATATAAAATTTTTGTAACTATATGTTTAACACCTTGTATCTCGAAAACTGTCGAATTTATTGTATGGCTTTATATAAAAAAATATCTTAGTTTTGTTACGTTCTATAACTTGGCTATGCTAAAAAATTGAATTTCAACGACCAAAAATTCAACGTAAATTACATCAAGTACCTAGAATTTCTAAATCTACAAATGTCAAATTAATTTGTCAAAAATTGTCAAGATAAAAAGTACAGTCTGCGTATTCAAAAGTAATTTGCAGTTTTATAAGGCAAAAATATAATGTTGCCTATACTCGAAGAGTTGTACAAAGCCCTTGTTATAACGTTTCTTGATGCAGCTGTTTATAAGGGTAAGTCAAACAATTATTATAAGTAGTAACTATTTTTCAAGATTATGCTTATCTCACAAATGACTGTATTAGTTTATATTGCTACTTTTGCATTACATATTAGGGTATCTGGAAGAATACTGTAAAACTACGGGGGACTGGGCTTTTACCTAAATTTTCTTAATCATTAGGTGCTACAATATCATATTACGATGTGTGGTCACCTGTGGTAAGCACTAATAAGTAAAATTAGGAAAAACAAATTCATCACAATACACATTTTAGACTTAGGCCTAAAAACTGTATTTTGGTGAATTGATAAATACAATTAGGAGAACCAAATTTATCACCAAACATTTTTTAAACTTAGATCTAAAAACTGTATTTAGATCAATTGGCTTCTCCTAATTGCACTTAAGGATTAATTATTTTCGATAAAACATATCCTACAAAGATTATTTAATTATTGTTTCGATTTCTTTGATTGGCGAATAAAAGATCAGCTAGTGCACAAGCAGATATATTGCTGACAAACAAGCTTTTGTTATTTGGTGATTTGGAGGCGACTAGATTTCCTGTTATTTTTTATTCGTTGTACTCTTTGTGACATAATTTTTCTTCTTGTCTCGCACTCGTTAAACATTTACCAGTTTTGGTTTAAAAAATGCAGAAAGACTTCTTTGGGTTATAGCTTCGCTCCGTCTCTGACGTAGCGAAGGTGGTTTATTTTTTTCAGGGAGAAAGAAACCTTTTTCTTTCTTGTCAGCACTGTAGAAAATCCTAAGCTAGTCAATAAAACTTATTTGGTTAATTTTTCCTTTTCTAATTTGTAAATAATAAAATATCTACCAAAAATTTATGGGTAGGTATGTAGGTATATGTGTTTTTTTTTATATAATATTACTGCCTGCTGCATGTTTGTAAATTGAAACCTGATTTTTATATAAATTTTTCAAATAAGCAATAACATTCAGCATACTACCGCATGCAGGTTACAGAGAGAAATCTCTTAAAGACATGTTCTTCTCTAAATACTTTGTTCTATTTTACTAGTTTATATGATGAAGCAGCCAGTTTTAATGCTGTAGTCTTATAGATTGATTAAACTACCTATAAATTTGTATTTAGCAGATTATCGGGCGCCTATTAAGTAGTAAGAGGTTAGCATATAAGTTTTTACTAATTAGTTTTTTGTTATTTACAGGTTTGGAATACATTGGATACCCGGTTACGGTATACACCTTTTACTTTTTATCTATAATTATTTTGCTGGCGTCGCATGCCTACAACATTTACAATCTCTCAAGGGAGTTAAGAGATGCAGAGGGAAGACGCAGGATATTTCTTCGCTTTATTGATGAGAACCGTCTTAGATGTGCTCCAGGTGGTTAAGCGACATGAACAGTAAAAGCGGCGCCATTTTCTACACAGCTTAGATTTATCAATACCTGTTGTATATCTTTTATTTCTTGGATTTACTTAATCAATAAATAGTTTGATTTGATGTAGTCCAATTTTGTATTTAGTTTTAATTTGCATGTGTAATTCATTGTCAATTAATGACTAATTCATCAATAGAGGGTTGTAGTACACTACTTTTAGTAAACAAAATTTTTAAAATGTATCAATCTAGTTAAAAATCCATAAACTATCAAAAATGCAAGAAAAAGGACAGATCACTGAGCTAGGTATTTTAAACTTGGCACTATCGGCTTTCAACAATAGAAATATTATAAGAAATAAGGCGAGTACCATTGGTACAACCACAGTAAATAACAATCTTAATATCACAAATAAGTACAAGTTAAGGAACCCGAACCACCTCAACACATTTTTAAAGATCTGACGATCGTTTCACTGATAAAGTTAGCATCATCAGAGAATGAAAAGTTTTTCGGTTTTTAAAAATGTGTTGTATTTGAGTTCTCCACAGTGTACTTGTCAGTGCTCTTCTCAGTTTCCAAGCTTCACTTAGTTTAAAAGCAGCAGGAAATATAGCATTGAGAAAATTAAAAAAAAGAGACACAGAAAGACAAACCAAGAATTACTTTACAAGAATTTATCATTAGAAATAGACAACCACATAAAGAAAGACAACAGGATATAGAAGAAAGCCGCAGAATTGTCCAAACTAAATATAAGATAACACAAGTGATATAAAGTTTTGGCGGTTACACCTATGAAGGCACAATCTAGTCAGTTCTGATGTGTATAAGATTTTAAGCAAGTAATAGTCATATGGTGAGGAGAAAAATGTCAAGACTGTTAAAAGGTGCATGCCTCGAAATAAATTTTTGCACATTAAATAAATGAGACTCATATTTCTTAGATAATAGTTTATTTTCAAAAATCATAAATATAGCGAACACCAATAGTTTCTGGCGATGGTCAAGAAGGTGACATTTAGATGCGGGATATTTTGTTTAATGAAAAAAATGTATGAACAAATTATGCCATGTCATGGAACGCAGTAGCATAAACTGTTTATAAAAATAGACCAGTTCTATTTGGATATATACCTTAGTGTCTTTTTCCGTCCGGTGAATACTTATTTTATTTTATAATCTATCAGGAAGCACAAACACACACAAAAACAGATATATAATTGGAAGTGTGATAGTCGGTGTGAAAAAGAAATATATTCTCAGAAGAAAGTAAAAGCGGTAGGCGAAATTATTGTACATACGCTTTTACATAATATCTTGGTAACAACATCATTTGAAGACACACACATGAAAAAAGTTAAGGGACAAACCCACAGAAACGCCTTTTAAGACCTGTCTCATTTGACGGAGTGCGAAAGCTTCATTGAAGCGAAAAGTTCTGCTGGAGACTGCGGATCTTACTTGCGATGGTATCGCAACATTGGCTTTAAATAATGATGAAAATGGTGTATACAATAGAACCCAACAAAAGCTAATTTTGTAAATATAGCGTTGAAATGATTCTGAAACGTACAATTTACTTTTCAAAGAGTAAACTTATAATACACATCACGGGTAAAGGTAATTAAACAACTTTGATATATTTTGATTCGGGTTGTATTGTATTGTATTTTATTTCTTTACCGTCATATTTCTACGATTACAAAAAATCACCGACGCCGGGGAGCGGTTTGATCCCCTTGTCCTGGAAATTGTGCCAGTTCCTGCCTTTTTTAATTAGATTAGAAGTCTCAAACGTACTCAACAACGCATATTAAACGATAGCGTCGAATTTACGCCACCTACGAATAATGTATCGTGCAGATTATCAACTTGCTCAAACAGAATGCCACAACTTTGATTGGTGGTAATTTCCAGTATAAACTGAAAAATAATTTGACGGTTATACTGGGAATCGAACCCAAAACCCTTGGGTGCAGAGTTACACGCTCTCACTACCGGACCACCGATGGTACTTCAACTCTGTATTGTACATTAGAAATTAGGACAATATCATATTTTCCCCAATGAAAAATTAAATATAAAATTTTTGTAAGTATATATTTAACACCTTGTATCTCGAAAACTGTCGAATTTATTGTATGGCTTTATATAAAAAAATATCTTAGTTTTGTTACGTTCTATAACTTGGCTATGCTAAAAAATTGAATTTCAACGACCAAAAATTCAACGTAACTTACATCAAGTACCTAGAATTTCTCAATCTACAAATGTAAAATTAATTTGTCAAAAATTGTCAAGATAAAAAGTACAGTCTGCGTATTCAAAAGTAATTTGCAGTTTTATAAGGCAAAAATATAATGTTGCCTATACTCGAAGAGTTGTACAAAGCCCTTGTTATAACGTTTCTTGATGCAGCTGTTTATAAGGGTAAGTCAAACAATTATTATAAGTAGTAACTATTTTTCAAGATTATGCTTATCTCACAAATGACTGTATTAGTTTATATTGCTACTTTTGCATTACATATTAGGGTATCTGGAAGAATACTGTAAAACTACGGGGGACTGGGCTTTTACCTAAATTTTCTTAATCATTAGGTGCTACAATATCATATTACGATGTGTGGTCACCTGTGGTGAGTACTAATAAGTAAAATTAGGAAAAACAAATTCATCACAATACACATTTTAGACTTAGGCCTAAAAACTGTATTTTGGTGAATTGATAAATACAATTAGGAGAACCAAATTTATCACCAAACATTTTTTAAACTTAGATCTAAAAACTGTATTTAGATCAATTGGCTTCTCCTAATTGCACTTAAGGATTAATTATGTTCGATAAAACATATCCTACAAAGATTTTTTAATTATTGTTTCGATTTCTTTGATTGGCGAATAAAAGATCAGCTAGTGCACAAGCAGATATATTGCTGACAAACAAGCTTTTGTTATTTGGTGATTTGGAGGCGACTAGATTTCCTGTTATTTTTTATTCGTTGTACTCTTTGTGACATAATTTTTCTTCTTGTCTCGCACTCGTTAAACATTTACCAGTTTTGGTTTAAAAAATGCAGGAAGACTTCTTTGGGTTATAGCTTCGCTCCGTCTCTGACGTAGCGAAGGTGGTTTATTTTTTTCAGGGAGAAAGAAACCTTTTTCTTTCTTGTCAGCACTGGAGAAAATCCTAAGCTAGTCAATAAAATTTATTTGGTTAATTTTTCCTTTTCTAATTTGTAAATAATAAAATATCTACAAAAAATTTATGGGTAGGTATGTAGGTATATGTGTTTTTTTATATAATATTGCTGCCTGCTGCATGTTTGTAAATTGAAACCTGATTTTTATATAAATTTTTCAAATAAGCAATAACATTCAGCATACTACCGCATACAGGTTACAGAGAGAAATCTCTTAAAGACATGTTCTTCTCTAAATACTTTGTTCTATTTTACTAGTTTATATGATGAAGTAGCCATTTTTAATGCTGTAGTCTTATAGATTGATTAAACTACCTATAAATTTGTATTTAGCAGATTATCGGGCGCCTATTAAGTAGTAAGAGGTTAGCATATAAGTTTTTACTAATTAGTTTTTTGTTATTTACAGGTTTGGAATACATTGGATACCCGGTTACGGTATACACCTTTTACTTTTTATCTATAATTATTTTGCTGGCGTCGCATGCCTACAACATTTACAATCTCTCAAGGGAGTTAAGAGATGCAGAGGGAAGACGCAGGATATTTCTTCGCTTTATTGATGAGAACCGTCTTAGATGTGCTCCAGGTGGTTAAGCGACATGAACAGTAAAAGCGGCGCCATTTTCTACACAGATTAGATTTATCAATACCTGTTGTATATCTTTTATTTCTTGGATTTACTTAATCAATAAATAGTTTGATTTGATGTAGTCCAATTTTGTATTTAGTTTTAATTTGCATGTGTAATTCATTGTCAATTAATGACTAATTCATCAATAGAGGGTTGGAGTACACTACTTTTAGTAAACAAAATTTTTAAAATGTATCAATCTAGTTAAAAATCCATAAACTATCAAAAATGCAAGAAAAAGGACAGATCACTGAGCTAGGTATTTTAAACTTGGCACTATCGGCTTTCAACAATAGAAATATTATAAGAAATAAGGCGAGTACCATTGGTACAACCACAGTAAATAACAATCTTAATATCACAAATAAGTACAAGTTAAGGAACCCGAACCACCTCAACACATTTTTAAAGATCTGACGATCGTTTCACTGATAAAGTTAGCATCATCAGAGAATGAAAAGTTTTTCGGTTTTTAAAAATGTGTTGTATTTGAGTTCTCCACAGTGTACTTGTCACTGCTGTTCTCAGTTTCCAAGCTTCACTTAGTTTAAAAGCAGCAGGAAATATAGCATTGAGAAAATTAAAAAAAAACACTGGACGCAGCAAGTGCGTTATGGTAGTGAATTTTCATAAAAATGTTTCTAATAGCAAATATGTTTTTTAAGAAAGCAGGCACCAAATTTGGTTACCAGTATAATTTATATATTAGAAACAATGTATCATATTTCATCAAAATAACTTTATTGTTTGAAAATGTACAAAAATTTTCGAAAGTAAAATTAAATTTTTCCCGAAAAAACTGGTTTTCTGGTCAACCTTATAGGTTAATAGCAAATTGATTCACAATTTGAAGCATTTAATGAAAATTCGCTACCATAACGCACTTGCTGCGTCCCGAATTTCTTTTCTTACAAAGATGTATTATATTTCGATGGAAAATACAAAATGCAATAACATAGGGCGTGTTCGATTAAAAAAATTCACTAAAAAAAAAGAAAATTTGAATCACCAACGACTTATGGGCCACCCTGTAATTGTGGAAATATTTTTTAAGATGTAGCTTAAGACACCCTACAATTAATGTATACAACTTTTTTTCGTAACTTGAATAATAACGGATATATTGCGCTTTAATGATTTTTTACGATAATTCGACAAAAATGATAGGCCATTAAACGATAAACTCTATAGCTAACACTACTGCTAAAGTATCAGAGAAAGGGTCTATTTGAAATGAATTTTCTGGGAATATTTTAGTAAAATGAAGGACAATGACGATTGAAACTAAGAGCTCAGGCTTTGTAAAACATTATTCTTGAGACATTTTCCTTCGATAGATCATATTAATTTCAGGTTCATTGCCTAAATATTAACAATTTTGACGTTTAAAATCGCGACTTTGACGTTTTGAGGAAAACCCAAATTTATTTTTCTTTAAATGCCTGTAACTTTTTTGTCTTTTAACCGACAGCGCTAAATTTTGGTAGGTAGCTTACATATAACGATATAAACCCGTGTACCAAATTTCGTTGCCCTTACTTTGTTAATTCCGGAGATATAAATTTTTTTCGATTTTTTTCGAAAAAAAACACAAAATTTTCCGGGAAAACCTCGGCGGATTTTCCTGGATAACGAACTTATCCAAGCCACTCGCGAAAGGAAGGTACTCACCAAATTTTATCAAAATCGGTCCATTATTTTTTTAGTTAGGTGTGACACATAAATATATAAACATATATATATATATATATATATATATATATATATATATATATATATATATGTATATATATATATATATATATATATATATATATATATATATATATATATATATATATATATATATATATATATATATATATAAACATATAAAGTCTGAAACCGACCTCGGATTTGAGTTCCAGGAGTCCTAAATAGCGCTGATTTGAAGAAATTTTTTCAAAATTCAAAAGTCAAGATCTCCTCATTAGTGATTTTTTTTTAAGAAAATTCACTAAAACAGACACAGAAAGACAAACCAAGAATTACTTTACAAGAATTTATCATTAGAAATAGACAACCACATAAAGAAAGACAACAGGATATAGAAGAAAGCCGCAGAATTGTCCAAACTAAATATAAGATAACACAAGTGATATAAAGTTTTGGCGGTTACACCTATGAAGGCACAATCTAGTCAGTTCTGATGTGTAGAAGATGTTAAGCAAGTAATAGTCATATGGTGAGGAGAAAAATGTCAAGACTGTTAAAAGGTGCATGCCTCGAAATAAATTTTTGCACATTAAATAAATGAGACTCATATTTCTCAGATAATAGTTTATTTTCAAAAATCATAAATATAGCGAATACCGATAGTTTCTGGCGATGGTCAAGAAGGTGACATTTAGATGCGGGATATTTTGTTTAATGAAAAAAATGTATGAACAAATTATGCCATGTCATGGAACGCAGTAGCATAAACTGCTTATAAAAATAGACCAGTTCTATTTGGATATATACCTTAGTGTCTTTTTCCGTCCGGTGAATACCTATTTTATTTTATACTCTATCAGGAAGCACAAACACACACAAAAACAGATATATAATTGGAAGTGTGATAGTCGGTGTGAAAAAGAAATATCTTCTCAAAAGAAAGTAAAAGCGGTAGGCGAAATTATTGTACATACGCTTTTACATAATATCTTGGTAACAACATCATTTGAAGACACACACATGAAAAAAGTTAAGGGACAAACCCACAGAAACGGCTTTTAAGACCTGTCTTATTTGACGGAGTGCGAAAGCTTCATTGAAGCGAAAAGTTCTGCTGGAGACTGCGGATCTTACTTGCGAAGGTATCGCAACATTGGCTTTAAATAATGATGAAAATGGTGTATACAATAGAACCTAACGAAAGCTAATTTTGTAAATATAGCGCTGAAATGATTCTGAAACGTACAATTTACTTTTCAAAAAGTAAACTTATAATACACATCACGGGTAAAGGTAATTAAACAACTTTGTTATATTTTCATTCGGGTTGTATTGTATTGTATTTTATTTCTTCACCGTCATATTTCTACGATTACAAAAAATCGCCGACGCCGGGGAGCGGTTTGATCCCCTTGTCCTGGAAATTGTGCCAGTTCCTGCCTTTTTAATTAGATTAGAAGTCTCAAACGTACTCAAAACGCATATTAAACGATAGCGTCGAATTTACGCCACCTACGAATAATGTATCGTGCAGATTTTCAACTTGCTCAAACAGAATGCCACAACTTTAATTGGTGGTAATTTCCAGTATAAACTGAAAAATAATTTGACGGTTATACTGGGAATCGAACCCAAAACCCTTGGGTGCAGAGTTACACGCTCTTACTACCGGACCACCGATGGTACTTCAACTCTGTATTGTACATTAAAAATTAGGACAATATCATATTTTCCCCAATGAAAAATTAAATATAAAATTTTTGTAACTATATGTTTAACACCTTGTATCTCGAAAACTGTCGAATTTATTGTATGGCTTTATATAAAAAAATATCTTAGTTTTGTTACGTTCTATAACTTGGCTATGCTAAAAAATTGAATTTCAACGACCAAAAATTCAACGTAACTTACATCAAGTACCTAGAATTTCTAAATCTACAAATGTCAAATTAATTTGTCAAAAATTGTCAAGATAAAAAGTACAGTCTGCGTATTCAAAAGTAATTTGCAGTTTTCTAAGGCAAAAATATAATGTTGCCTATACTCGAAGAGTTGTACAAAGCCCTTGTTATAACGTTTCTTGATGCAGCTGTTTATAAGGGTAAGTCAAACAATTATTATAAGTAGTAACTATTTTTTTAGATTATGCTTATCTCACAAATGACTGTATTAGTTTATATTGCTACTTTTGCATTACATATTAGGGTATCTGGAAGAATACTGTGAAACTACGGGGGACTGGGCTTTTACCTAAATTTTCTTAATCATTAGGTGCTACAATATCATATTACGATGTGTGGTCACCTGTGGTGAGCACTAATAAGTAAAATTAGGAAAAACAAATTCATCACAATACACATTTTAGACTTAGGCCTAAAAACTGTATTTTGGTGAATTGATAAATACAATTAGGAGAACCAAATTTATCACCAAACATTTTTTAAACTTAGATCTAAAAACTGTATTTAGATCAATTGGCTTCTCCTAATTGCACTTAAGGATTAATTATGTTCGATAAAACATATCCTACAAAGATTATTTAATTATTGTTTCGATTTCTTTGATTGGCGAATAAAAGATCAGCTAGTGCACAAGCAGATATATTGCTGACAAACAAGCTTTTGTTATTTGGTGATTTGGAGGCGACTAGATTTCCTGTTATTTTTTATTCGTTGTACTCTTTGTGACATAATTTTTCTTCTTGTCTCGCACTCGTTAAACATTTACCAGTTTTGGTTTAAAAAATGCAGGAAGACTTCTTTGGGTTATAGCTTCGCTCCGTCTCTGACGTAGCGAAGGTGGTTTATTTTTTTCAGGGAGAAAGAAACCTTTTTCTTTCTTGTCAGCACTGGAGAAAATCCTAAGCTAGTCAATAAAATTTATTTGGTTAATTTTTCCTTTTCTAATTTGTAAATAATAAAATATCTACAAAAAATTTATGGGTAGGTATGTAGGTATATGTGTTTTTTTATATAATATTGCTGCCTGCTGCATGTTTGTAAATTGAAACCTGATTTTTATATAAATTTTTCAAATAAGCAATAACATTCAGCATACCACCGCATGCAGGTTACAGAGAGAAATCTTTTAAAGTCATATTCTTCTCTAAATACTTTGTTCTATTTTACTAGTTTATATGATGAAGTAGCCAGTTTTAATGCTGTAGTCTTATAGATTGATTAAACTACCTATAAATTTGTATTTAGCAGATTATCGGGCGCCTATTAAGTAGTAAGAGGTTAGCATATAAGTTTTTACTAATTAGTTTTTTGTTATTTACAGGTTTGGAATACATTGGATACCCGGTTACGGTATACACCTTTTACTTTTTATCTATAATTATTTTGCTGGCGTCGCATGCCTACAACATTTACAATCTCTCAAGGGAGTTAAGAGATGCAGAGGGAAGACGCAGGATATTTCTTCGCTTTATTGATGAGAACCGTCTTAGATGTGCTCCAGGTGGTTAAGCGACATGAACAGTAAAAGCGGCGCCATTTTCTACACAGCTTAGATTTATCAATACCTGTTGTATATCTTTTATTTCTTGGATTTACTTAATCAATAAATAGTTTGATTTGATGTAGTCCAATTTTGTATTTAGTTTTAATTTGCATGTGTAATTCATTGTCAATTAATGACTAATTCATTAATAGAGGGTTGTAGTACACTACTTTTAGTAAACAAAATTTTTAAAATGTATCAATCTAGTTAAAAATCCATAAACTATCAAAAATGCAAGAAAAAGGACAGATCACTGAGCTAGGTATTTTAAACTTGGCACTATCGGCTTTCAACAATAGAAATATTATAAGAAATAAGGCGAGTACCATTGGTACAACCACAGTAAATAACAATCTTAATCTCACAAATAAGTACAAGTTAAGGAACCCGAACCACCTCAACACATTTTTAAAGATCTGACGATCGTTTCACTGATAAAGTTAGCATCATCAGAGAATGAAAAGTTTTTCGGTTTTTAAAAATGTGTTGTATTTGAGTTCTCCACAGTCTACTTGTCAGTGCTCTTCTCAGTATCCAAGCTTCACTTAGTTTAAAAGCAGCAGGAAATATAGCATTGAGAAAATTAAAAAAAAGAGACACAGAAAGACAAACCAAGAATTACTTTACAAGAATTTATCATTAGAAATAGACAACCACATAAAGAAAGACAACAGGATATAGAAGAAAGCCGCAGAATTGTCCAAACTAAATATAAAATATAAGATAACACAAGTGATATAAAGTTTTGGCGGTTACACCTATGAAGGCACAATCTAGTCAGTTCTGATGTGTAGAAGATTTTAAGCAAGTAATAGTCATATGGTGAGGAGAAAAATGTCAAGACTGTTAAAAGGTGCATGCCTCGAAATAAATTTTTGCACATTAAATAAATGAGACTCATATTTCTCAGATAATAGTTTATTTTCAAAAATCATAAATATAGCGAATACCGATAGTTTCTGGCGATGGTCAAGAAGGTGACATTTAGATGCGGGATATTTTGTTTAATGAAAAAAATGTATGAACAAATTATGCCATGTCATGGAACGCAGTAGCATAAACTGTTTATAAAAATAGACCAGTTCTATTTGGATATATACCTTAGTGTCTATTTCCGTCCGGTGAATACTTATTTTATTTTATAATCTATCAGGAAACACAAACACACACAAAAACAGATATATAATTGGAAGTGTGATAGTCGGTGTGAAAAAGAAATATCTTCTCAAAAGAAAGTAAAAGCGGTAGGCGAAATTATTGTACATACGCTTTTACATAATATCTTGGTAACAACATCATTTGAAGACACACACATGAAAAAAGTTAAGGGACAAACCCACAGAAACGGCTTTTCAGACCTGTCATTTGACGGAGTGCGAAAGCTTCATTGAAGCGAAAAGTTCTGCTGGAGACTGCGGATCTTACTTGCGATGGTATCGCAACATTGGCTCTAAATAATGATGAAAATGGTGTATACAATAGAACCTAACGAAAGCTAATTTTGTAAATATAGCGCTGAAATGATTCTGAAACGTACAATTTACTTTTCAAAGAGTAAACTTATAATACACATCACGGGTAAAGGTAATTAAACAACTTTGATATATTTTCATTCGGGTTGTATTGTATTGTATTTTATTTCTTCACCGTCATATTTCTACGATTACAAAAAATCACCGACGCCGGGGAGCGGTTTGATCCCCTTGTCCTGGAAATTGTGCACAGTTCCTGCCTTTTTTAATTAGATTAGAAGTCTCAAACGTACTCAACAACGCATATTAAACGATAGCGTCGAATTTACGCCACCTACGAATAATGTATCGTGCAGATTTTCAACTTGCTCAAACAGAATGCCACAACTTTGATTGGTGGTAATTTCCAGTATAAACTGAAAAATAATTTGACGGTTATACTGGGAATCGAACCCAAAACCCTTGGGTGCAGAGTTACACGCTCTTACTACCGGACCACCGATGGTACTTCAACTCTGTATTGTACATTAAAAATTAGGACAATATCATATTTTCCCCAATGAAAAATTAAATATAAAATTTTTGTAACTATATGTTTAACACCTTGTATCTCGAAAACTGTCGAATTTATTGTATGGCTTTATATAAAAAAATATCTTAGTTTTGTTACGTTCTATAACTTGGCTATGCTAAAAAATTGAATTTCAACGACCAAAAATTCAACGTAAATTACATCAAGTACCTAGAATTTCTAAATCTACAAATGTCAAATTAATTTGTCAAAAATTGTCAAGATAAAAAGTACAGTCTGCGTATTCAAAAGTAATTTGCAGTTTTATAAGGCAAAAATATAATGTTGCCTATACTCGAAGAGTTGTACAAAGCCCTTGTTATAACGTTTCTTGATGCAGCTGTTTATAAGGGTAAGTCAAACAATTATTATAAGTAGTAACTATTTTTCAAGATTATGCTTATCTCACAAATGACTGTATTAGTTTATATTGCTACTTTTGCATTACATATTAGGGTATCTGGAAGAATACTGTGAAACTACGGGGGACTGGGCTTTTACCTAAATTTTCTTAATCATTAGGTGCTACAATATCATATTACGATGTGTGGTCACCTGTGGTGAGCACTAATAAGTAAAATTAGGAAAAACAAATTCATCACAATACACATTTTAGACTTAGGCCTAAAAACTGTATTTTGGTGAATTGATAAATACAATTAGGAGAACCAAATTTATCACCAAACATTTTTTAAACTTAGATCTAAAAACTGTATTTAGATCAATTGGCTTCTCCTAATTGCACTTAAGGATTAATTATGTTCGATAAAACATATCCTACAAAGATTATTTAATTATTGTTTCGATTTTTTGATTGGCGAATAAAAGATCAGCTAGTGCACAAGCAGATATATTGCTGACAAACAAGCTTTTGTTATTTGGTGATTTGGAGGCGACTAGATTTCCTGTTATTTTTTATTCGTTGTACTCTTTGTGACATAATTTTTCTTCTTGTCTCGCACTCGTTAAACATTTACCAGTTTTGGTTTAAAAAATTCAGAAAGACTTCTTTGGGTTATAGCTTCGCTCCGTCTCTGACGTAGCGAAGGTGGTTTATTTTTTTCAGGGAGAAAGAAACCTTTTTCTTTCTTGTCAGCACTGTAGAAAATCCTAAGCTAGTCAATAAAACTTATTTGGTTAATTTTTCCTTTTCTAATTTGTAAATAATAAAATATCTACCAAAAATTTATGGGTAGGTATGTAGGTATATCTGTTTTTTTATATAATATTGCTGCCTGCTGCATGTTTGTAAATTGAAACCTGATTTTTATATAAATTTTTCAAATAAGCAATAACATTCAGCATACTACCGCATGCAGGTTACAGAGAGAAATCTCTTAAAGACATGTTCTTCTCTAAATACTTTGTTCTATTTTACTAGTTTATATGATGAAGTAGCCAGTTTTAATGCTGTAGTCTTATAGATTGATTAAACTACCTATAAATTTGTATTTAGCAGATTATCGGGCGCCTATTAAGTAGTAAGAGGTTAGCATATAAGTTTTTACTAATTAGTTTTTTGTTATTTACAGGTTTGGAATACATTGGATACCCGGTTACGGTATACACCTTTTACTTTTTATCTATAATTATTTTGCTGGCGTCGCATGCCTACAACATTTACAATCTCTCAAGGGAGTTAAGAGATGCAGAGGGAAGACGCAGGATATTTCTTCGCTTTATTGATGAGAACCGTCTTAGATGTGCTCCAGGTGGTTAAGCGACATGAACAGTAAAAGCGGCGCCATTTTCTACACAGCTTAGATTTATCAATACCTGTTGTATATCTTTTATTTCTTGGATTTACTTAATCAATAAATAGTTTGATTTGATGTAGTCCAATTTTGTATTTAGTTTTAATTTGCATGTGTAATTCATTGTCAATTAATGACTAATTCATCAATAGAGGGTTGTAGTACACTACTTTTAGTAAACAAATTTTTTTAAATGTATCAATCTAGTTAAAAATCCATAAACTATCAAAAATGCAAGAAAAAGGACAGATCACTGAGCTAGGTATTTTAAACTTGGCACTATCGGCTTTCAACAATAGAAATATTATAAGAAATAAGGCGAGTACCATTGGTACAACCACAGTAAATAACAATCTTAATATCACAAATAAGTACAAGTTAAGGAACCCGAACCACCTCAACACATTTTTAAAGATCTGACGATCGTTTCACTGATAAAGTTAGCATCATCAGAGAATGAAAAGTTTTTCGGGTTTTAAAAATGTGTTGTATTTGAGTTCTCCACAGTGTACTTGTCACTGCTCTTCTCAGTTTCCAAGCTTCACTTAGTTTAGAAGCAGCAGGAAATATAGCATTGAGAAAATTAAAAAAAACACTGGACGCAGCAAGTGCGTTATGGTAGTGAATTTTCATAAAAATGTTTCTAAGAAAATATGTTTTTTAAGAAAGCAGGCACCAAATTTGGTTACCAGTATAATTTATATATTAGAAACAATGTATCATATTTCATCAAAATAACTTTATTGTTTGAAAATGTACAAAAATTTTCGAAAGTAAACTTAAATTTTTCCCGAAAAAACTGGTTTTCTGGTCAACCTTATAGGTTAATAGCAAATTGATTCACAATTTGAAGCATTTAATGAAAATTCGCTACCATAACGCACTTGCTGCGTCCCGAATTTCTTTTCTTACAAAGATGTATTATATTTCGATGGAAAATACAAAATGCAATAACATAGGGCGTGTTCGATTAAAAAAATTCACTAAAAAAAAAGAAAATTTGAATCACCAACGACTTATGGGCCACCCTGTAATTGTGGAAATATTTTTTAAGATGTAGCTTAAGACACCCTACAATTAATGTATACAACTTTTTTTCGTACCTTGAATAATAACGGATATATTGCGCTTTAATGATTTTTTACGATAATTCGACAAAAATGATAGGCCATTAAACGATAAACTCTATAGCTAACACTACTGCTAAAGTATCAGAGAAAGGGTCTATTTGAAATGAATTTTCTGGGAATATTTTAGTAAAATGAAGGACAATGACGATTGAAACTAAGAGCTCAGGCTTTGTAAAACATTATTCTTGAGACATTTTCCTTCCATAGATCATATTAATTTCAGGTTCATTGCCTAAATATTAACAATTTTGACGTTTAAAATCGCGACTTTGACGTTTTGAGGAAAACCCAAATTTATTTTTCTTTAAATGCCTGTAACTTTTTTGTCCTTTAACCGACAGCGCTAAATTTTGGTAGGTAGCTTACATATAATGATATAAACCCGTGTACCGAATTTCGTTGCCCTTACTTTGTTAATTCCGGAGATATAAATTTTTTTCGATTTTTTTCGAAAAAAAACACAAAATTTTCCGGGAAAACCTCGGCGGATTTTCCTGGATAACGAACTTATCCAAGCCACTCGCGAAAGGAAGGTACTCACCAAATTTTATCAAAATCGGTCCATTATTTTTTTAGTTATAGGTGTGACACATAAATATATAAACATATATATATATATATATATATATATATATATATATATATATATATATATATATATATATATATATATATATATATATATATATATATATATATATATATAAACATATAAAGTCTGAAACCGACCTCGGATTTGGGTTCCAGGAGTCCTAAATAGCGCTCATTTGAAGAAATTTTTTCAAAATTCAAAAGTCAAGATCTCCTCATTAGTGAATTTTTTTTAAGAAAATTCACTAAAACAGACACAGAAAGACAAACCAAGAATTACTTTACAAGAATTTATCATTAGAAATAGTCAACCACATAAAGAAAGACAACAGGATATAGAAGAAAGCCGCAGAATAGTCCAAACTAAATATAAAATATAAGATAACACAAGTGATATAAAGTTTTGGGGGTTACACCCATGAAGGCACAATCTAGTCAGTTCTGATGTGTAGAAGATTTTAAGCAAGTAATAGTCATATGGTGAGGAGAAAAATGTCAAGACTGTTAAAAGGTGCATGCCTCGAAATAAATTTTTGCACATTAAATAAATGAGACTCATATTTCTCAGATAATAGTTTATTTTCAAAAATCATAAATATAGCGAATACCGATAGTTTCTGGCGATGGTCAAGAAGGTGACATTTAGATGCGGGATATTTTGTTTAATGAAAAAAATGTATGAACAAATTATGCCATGTCATGGAACGCAGTAGCATAAACTGTTTATAAAAATAGACCAGTTCTATTTGGATATATACCTTAGTGTCTTTTTCCGTCCGGTGAATACTTATTTTATTTTATAATCTATCAGGAAGCACAAACACACACAAAAACAGATATATAATTGGAAGTGTGATAGTCGGTGTGAAAAGGAAATATCTTCTCAAAAGAAAGTAAAAGCGGTAGGCGAAATTATTGTACATACGCTTTTACATAATATCTTGGTAACAACATCATTTGAAGACACACACATGAAAAAAGTTAAGGGACAAACCCACAGAAACGGCTTTTAAGACCTGTCTCATTTGACGGAGTGCGAAAGCTTCATTGAAGCGAAAAGTTCTGCTGGAGACTGCGGATCTTACTTGCGATGGTATCGAAACATTGGCTTTAAATAATGATGAAAATGGTGTATACAATAGAACCTAACGAAAGCTAATTTTGTAAATATAGCGCTGAAATGATTCTGAAACGTACAATTTACTTTTCAAAGAGTAAACTTATAATACACATCACGGGTAAAGGTAATTAAACAACTTTGATATATTTTCATTCGGGTTGTATTGTATTGTATTTTATTTCTTCACCGTCATATTTCTACGATTACAAAAAATCACCGACGCCGGGGAGCGGTTTGATCCCCTTGTCCTGGAAATTGTGCCAGTTCCTGCCTTTTTTAATTAGGTTAGAAGTCTCAAACGTACTCAACAACGCATATTAAACGATAGCGTCGAATTTACGCCACCTACGAATAATGTATCGTGCAGATTTTCAACTTGCTCAAACAGAATGCCACAACTTTGATTGGTGGTAATTTCCAGTATAAACTGAAAAATAATTTGACGGTTATACTGGGAATCGAACCCAAAACCCTTGGGTGCAGAGTTACACGCTCTTACTACCGGACCACCGATGGTACTTCAACTCTGTATTGTACATTAGAAATTAGGACAATATCATATTTTCCCCAATGAAAAATTAAATATAAAATTTTTGTAAGTATATGTTTAACACCTTGTATCTCGAAAACTGTCGAATTTATTGTATGGCTTTATATAAAAAAATATCTTAGTTTTGTTACGTTCTATAACTTGGCTATGCTAAAAAATTGAATTTCAACGACCAAAAATTCAACGTAACTTACATCAAGTACCTAGAATTTCTAAATCTACAAATGTCAAATTAATTTGTCAAAAATTGTCAAGATAAAAAGTACAGTCTGCGTATTCAAAAGTAATTTGCAGTTTTCTAAGGCAAAAATATAATGTTGCCTATACTCGAAGAGTTGTACAAAGCCCTTGTTATAACGTTTCTTGATGCAGCTGTTTATAAGGGTAAGTCAAACAATTATTATAAGTAGTAACTATTTTTTAAGATTATGCTTATCTCACAAATGACTGTATTAGTTTATATTGCTACTTTTGCATTACATATTAGGGTATCTGGAAGAATACTGTGAAACTACGGGGGACTGGGCTTTTACCTAAATTTTCTTAATCATTAGGTGCTACAATATCATATTACGATGTGTGGTCACCTGTGGTGAGCACTAATAAGTAAAATTAGGAAAAACAAATTCATCACAATACACATTTTAGACTTAGGCCTAAAAACTGTATTTTGGTGAATTGATAAATACAATTAGGAGAACCAAATTTATCACCAAACATTTTTTAAACTTAGATCTAAAAACTGTATTTAGATCAATTGGCTTCTCCTAATTGCACTTAAGGAATAATTATGTTCGATAAAACATATCCTACAAAGATTATTTAATTATTGTTTCGATTTCTTTGATTGGCGAATAAAAGATCAGCTAGTGGACAAGCAGATTAATTGCTGACAAACAAGCTTTTGTTATTTGGTGATTTGGAGGCGACTAGATTTTTATTCGTTGTACTCTTTGTGACATAATTTTTCTTCTTGTCTCGCACTCGTTAAACATTCACCAGTTTTGGTTTAAAAAATGCAGAAAGATTTCTTTGGGTTATAGCTTCGCTCCGTCTCTGACGTAGCGAAGGTGGTTTATTTTTTTCAGGGAGAAAGAAACCTTTCTCTTTCTTGTCGGCTCTGTCGAAAATCCTAAGCTAGTAAATAAAACTTATTTGGTTAATTTTTCCTTTTCTAATTTGTAAATAATAAAATATCTACCAAAAATTTATGGGTAGGTATGTAGGTTCATGTGTTTTTTTATATAATATTCCTGCCTGCTGCATGTTTGTAAATTTAAACCGGATTTTTATATAAATTTTTCAAATAAGCAATAACATTCAGCACACTACCGCATGCAGGTTACAGAGAGAAATCTCTTAAAGTAATATTTTTCTCTAAATACTTTGTTATATTTTACTAGTTTATATGATGAAGTAGCCAGTTTTAATGCTCTAGTCTTATAGGTTGATTAAACTACCTATAAATTTGTATTTAGCAGATTATCGGGCGCCTATTAAATAGTAAGAGGTTAGCATATAAGTTTTTGCTAATCAGTTTTTTGTTATTTACAGGTTTGGAATACATTGGATACCCGGTTACGGTATACACCTTTTACTTTTTATCTATAATTATTTTGCTGGCGTCGCATGCCTACAACATTTACAATCTCTCAAGGGAGTTAAGAGATGCAGAGGGAAGACGCAGGATATTTCTTCGCTTTATTGATGAGAACCGTCTTAGATGTGCTCCAGGTGGTTAAGCGACATGAACAGTAAAAGCGGCGCCATTTTCTACACAGCTTAGATTTATCAATACCTGTTGTATATCTTTTATTTCTTGGATTTACTTAATCAATAAATAGTTTGATTTGATGTAGTCCAATTTTGTATTTAGTTTTAATTTGCATGTGTAATTCATTGTCAATTAATGACTAATTCATCAATAGAGGGTTGTAGTACACTACTTTTACTAAACAAAATTTTTAAAATGTATCAATCTAGTTAAAAAAATCCATAAACTATCAAAAATGCAAGAAAAAGGACAGATCACTGAGCTAGGTATTTTAAACTTGGCACTATCGGCTTTCAAGAATAAAAATATTATAAGAAATAAGACGAGTACCATTGGTACAACCACAGTAAATAACAATCTTAATATCACAAATAAGTACAAGTTAAGCAACCCGAACCACCTCAACACATTTTTAAAGATCTGACGATCGTTTCACTGACAAAGTTAGCATCATCAGAGAATGAAAAGTTTTTCGGTTTTTAAAAATGTGTTGTATTTGGGTTCTCCACAGTGTACTTGTCAGTGCTCTTCTCAGTTTCCAATCTTCACTTAGTTTAAAAGCAGCAGAAAATATAGCATTGAGAAAATTAAAAAAAGAGACTCAGAAAGACAAACCAAGAATTACTTTACAAGAATTTAACATTAGAAATAGACAACCACATAAAGCAATACAATTTGATATATTTTGATTCGGGTTGTATTGTATTGTATTTTGTTTCTTCACCGTTATGTTTCTACGATTACAAAAAACCACCGACGCCGGGGAGCGGTTTGATCCCCTTGTCCTGGAAATTGTGCCAGTTCCTGCCTTTTTTAATTAGATTAGAAGTCTCAAACGTACTCAACAACGCATATTAAACGATAGCGTCGAATTTACGCCACCTACGAATAATGTATCGTGCAGGTTTCCAACTTGCTCAAACAGAATGCCACAACTTTGGTTGGTTGCTAATTTCCAGTATAAACTGAAAAATAATTTGACGGTTATACTGGGAATCGAACCCAAAACCCTAGGGTGCAGAGTTACACGCTCTTACTACCGGACCACCGATGGTACTTCAACTCTGTATTGTACATTAAAAATTAGGACAATATCATATTTTCCCCAATGAAAAATTAAATATAAAATTTTTGTAACTATATGTTTAACACCTTGTATCTCGACAACTGTTGTATTTATTGTATAGCTTTATATAAAAAATATAATGTTGCCTATACTCGAAGAGTTGTACAAAGCCCTTGATATAACGTTTCTTGATGCAGCAGTTTATAAGGGTAAGTCAAACAATTATTATAAGTAGTAACTATTTTTCAAGATTATGCTTATCTCACAAATGACTGTATTCGTGTATATTGCTACTTTTGCACTACATATTAGGGCATCTGGAAGAATACTTTAAAACTACGGGAAACTGCGCTTTTACCTAAATTTTCTTAATCATTAGGTGCTACAATATCATATTACGATGAGTGGTAACCTGTGGTGAGCACTAATAAGTAAAATTATGAGAAACAAATACATCACAATACGGTTTTTAGACTTAGGTCTAAAAACTGTATTTTGGTGAATTGATAAGTACAATTAGGAGAACCAAATTTATCACCAAACATTTTTTAAACTTAAATCTAAAAACTGTATTTAGATCATGTGGCTTCTCCTAATTGCACTTAAGGAATAATTATGTTCTATACAACATATCCTACAAAGATTTTTTAATTATTGTTTTAATTTCTTTGATTGGCGAATAAAAGATCAGCTAGTGCACAAGCAGATTAATTGCTGACAAACAAGCTTTTGTTATTTGGTGATTTGGAGGCGACTAGATTTCCCGTTGTTTTTTATTTATTGTACTCTTTGTGACATAATTTTTCTTCTTGTCTCGCATTCGTTAAACATTTACCAGTTTTGGTTTAAAAAATGCACAAAGCTTTCTTTTGGTTATAGCTTCGCTCCGTCTCTGACGTAGCGAAGGTGGTTTATTTTTCTCAGGGAGAAAGACACCTTTTTCTTTCTTGTCGGCATTGTAGAAAATCCTAAGCTAATAAACAAAAGTTATTTGGCAAATTTTCACTTTTATAATTTGTAAATAATAAAATATCTACCAAAAATTTATGGGTAGGTATGTAGGTATATGTGTTTTTTTTATAATATTGCTGTCTGCTGCATATTTGTAAATTAAAAACTAATTTTTATATACATTCTCCAATTAAGCAATCACTAATCACCGCATGCAGGTTACAGAGACAATTGAGAAATTTCTTCAAGTAATATTTTTCTCTAAATGCTCGGTTATATTTTTTTACTACTCTATGTGATGAAGTAGCCAGTTTTAATGCTGTAGTCTTATACGTTGATTACACTACTTATAGATTTGTATTAAGCAGATTATCGGGCGCCTATTAAGTAGTAAGAGGTTAGCATATAAGTTTTTACTAATTAGTTTTTTGTTATTTACAGGTTTGGAATACATTGGATACCCGGTTACGGTATACACCTTCTACTTTTTATCTATAATTATTTTGCTGGCGTCGCATGCCTACAACATTTACAATCTCTCAAGGGAGTTAAGAGTTGCAGAGGGAAGACGCAGGATATTTCTTCGCTTTATTGATGAGAACCGTCTTAGATGTGCTCCAGGTGGTTAAGCGACATGAACAGTAAAAGCGGCGCCATTTTCTATACAGCTTATATTTATCAATGCCTGTTTTATATCCTTTATTTCTTGGATTTACTTAATCATTAAATAGTTTGATTTGATGTAGTCCAATTTTGTATTTAGTTTTAATTTGCATGTGTAGTTCATTGTCAATTAATGACTAATTCATAAATAGAGGGTACACTACTTTTACTAAAGAAAATTTAAAAAATGTATCAATCTAGTTAAAAAATCCATAAACTATCAAAAATGCAAGAAAAAGGACAGATGACTGAGCTAGGTATTTTAAACTTGGCACTATCGGCTTTCAACAATAAAAATATTATAAGAAACAAGACGAGTACCATTGGTACAACCACAGTAAATAACAATCTTAATATCACAAATAAGTGCAAGTTAAGGAACCCGAACCACCTCAACACATTTCTAAAGATCTGACGATCGTTTCACTGACAAAGTTAGCATCATCAGAGAATGAAAAACTTTTCGGTTTTTTAAAATGTGTTGTATTTCAGTTCTCCACAGTGTACTTGTCAGTGCTCTTCGCAGTTTCCAGTCTTCACTTATTTTAAAAGCAGCAGAAAATTTAAAAAAAAAACAGACTCAGAAAGACAAACCAAGAATTACTTTACAAGAGTTTATCATTAGAAATAGACAACCACATAAAGCAAGACAACAGGATAGAGAAGAAAGCCGCAGAATTGTCCAAACTAAATATAAAATATAAGATAACCCAAGTGATATAAAGTTTTGGCGGTTACACCTATGAAGGCACAATCTAGTGAGTTCTGATGTGTAGAAGATTTTAAGCAAGTAATAGTCATATGGTGAGGAGAAAAATGTCAAGACTGTTAAAAGGTGCATGCGTCGAAATAAATTTTTGCACTTAGTAGATAGTCCGCCACCTGGGCTCACCCCCTCCACTTTTTTTTTTGCGCATGCGCGTGACGTCATGCGCATGCGCTGACGTGTGACAGTTGACATCTGACCTGTCAGATTTGACAGGTATAAATGTCACCTGACCTGACAGCTGTCAACGTCAGTTGTCACCTGACCTGACAGGTGTCAATGTCAGCTGTCACCTGACCTGTCAGTGTTGACAGATGTCAAATGTCACCTAACCTGTCATATGTCACATCTGTCAAACGCGTTCCAAGATGGCTGACCTGTAATAGACAGCTGCAACCCTTGGTTCTCTATAAAACTGACCTGAGATGACGTAAGATGTTCCGTCTGACCTGTGTCCATAGATATCTACAAGTCAGGTTAGGTATTAACTGTCTTATGTCTGACCTGTGATGACGTCACCAAGCGTTCCAAGATGTCTGACCTGTGTCCATAGATATCTACAAGTCAGGTCTCCATGTGTGTGTGTGTTTGTCGAATACCATTTGTCTGATTGTTTATTAAGGTTAAGTGTTTTATGACATGCTTATTACCAGCCATCTGATTGTTTATTGAGGTTATGTTCACACACACGTGTTGATTACCAATCATCTGTTTGTTTATTAAGGTTATGTTTGTATTTGTTTACTAAGGACAGCTGTCTGTTGTTTATTGTGTTGTTAAGGTGTATTGAAGTTTGTTAGGGTATTTCGTTTTTGGCGGGAAATTTGAATTTGTTTGAAAATTACTGTCTGTTGTGTCCAGAGATCTGACTCATCGAGCTAGGGAACATTCTATTTGTAAAGTTGTAGAGTGGGAGAATATTCCCTAGCTCGAGGGGAGACATCTGTTGGACACAGTCATTCGGTTTAGTCACACACACTTACATATATTAGGAAGATATTGAGCGGGTAATTTGAAATTTGATTTTAATTTGAAATATGATTTTTGAAAGAAAAGCATTCGCCTGAAATTAGATTTGAATTAGATTCGAACCCCAACCATACAGCTTACTAAGATATGCAAACGTCCCTAAACCGATCATGCTATTCAGACATACGGTGAAAGTGTGTTCGCAGTGGTATATATAAAACAAAACCTGTTACATATGATAATTTAAAAACGAGTTTATCAGGCTGATGAGTGTGTGTGTGTGTGTGTGTGTGTGTGTGTGTGGGCAGGGGTGGTATCTCTATTACATTCCAATTTGAATATATAATAGGTACGGTAATTTTTTAAAAACAATAGTATATATATATATATATATATATATATATATATATATATATATATATATATATATATATATATATATATATATATATATATATATATATATATATATATATATATATATATATATATATATATATATATATATATATATATATATATATATATATTTTATAGTAAAAGATATTTAAAGACGTTCCAATTTACATATCTAATATAAAATTCTAAAAACAAAAACGTTTGAAGCAAACTATCAATAACAAAACGTATTTACATGTAGATATGTTAATGAATTTGTTTAATGGGTAATAAAACTGGAGACCTGGTTTTATGTATGCGTGTTTGTTTATGTTAGTGTTTCCTATTATAATGAATCTGAACTTATATAGGGAGTGATCAAAAAAAACACAAGTAACAAAACTCGATTTAAAACATCAAACTAAACTTTGATATACGAGGATTGTTTGATAAGTATTGTTTGTATGCAAACATAAATAATATAATAGTATACTTACATACAGCAAGAGACGTCATACATGTTTCACGGCTTAACACACACTGACGTCTGTTGAGGTCTTGAATGGGGGTCGTTATAGAAATAACACAGTTGTTTAATGACATCCACTTGAACCAAACAAAACATATAGACGCTGTTGTTGATTGTTAACACACACACACACACGTCATGACAGCTCGAAGTCTTTGCTTAGACTGACAGAGCTGTGTAATAAAAGACAGACAGACAATTGATTGCCCAACAAGTATCATATAGAACCTTGTTTGAGCTTGTACAGCTGTTTAACAAACACGTCATGACAGCTCGAAGTCTTTGCTTAGACTGACAGACAGAAAGGGGTTAATCAAAAAGCAACAAAATAAAAATAAAACAACTGATTTACATACAATGAAAATTTATTAGGATTAATTAAGTTGTACATATTGATACATAAAATGACATACTATTATTACATAATGGCTCTAACGATACCCGTTAGAGGTTTATATTCCATTACACTGTCATGAATAACCAAACAATAAACACGCGTATTTTTAGGGAAGTTGGCGTGACTCATAAACTCCACCTTAATGTCCACCGTTGAAGACTTGATTGAATCGTTCTGGTGCTGACAGTCAATCACAAATAGAGCTCTGTCTTTAAACTCGTCATAATTCAAGATAGGCTCCGACATGTTTTTATAACAGAAGCTTTTTTGAAAATCTGTATACATGCTATAGGCTTCTGCATATTTCGATTTCTCAAAATCCATATTCATAGATTCATAAGGGTAGCATGCTGAATTTAGAAACACTCTGAGGTCCAACATACCAATGTTATCGAAATAGTCTGACCTCTTCTTCACGTTATCCTTACGATCTGTTTGAAATGCTATAATCACATATCGAGGTCTTTCCAAGTTGGTTGCAGTTTTAACAGCCCACACATCTCTGTTGATATCTCTGAGTGCTGGTAACTCATATATGTCCCATTTGCGGTATGCGAGAAATATAGAGGTGTCTTTGGCTATTTTATCCATCAGTTCCAATTTCATTTTATCATTGGGAAATACATGTTTTACCTTTAAAAACATATTGGTTACGGTAATTTTTGCTCGTGCCGTACCTGTGCTGTAATAGCCGTTGGAATCGTTTCAAGCTCTTGTAAAGCGGAAAGTATGTTTGCCACAGAGAACTCCTTTGAAATGATGAAAGAAACTGAAGAGGAACCAAACAGGTATGAGCATGTGAAACTTGTTATCATTTAAGGTGATGTGCTCCGACGACACATTCAGACCGGCGTTGCTAAGAGATTGGGCTTCATTCTTACTGAACGATAGCAGACTTTTGATGATGGTTGTGGTGTATGGGTCTCGCACTCGTTCCACTTCCTTGTTATTTAACTCATAGGTCATGGATTCGAACAGAGCTGCTCCTCCATTATTTGACAGATAACAAGCACCAGTGGCATTTTGGATTGCTACAGGTTCCAGAGCACCTTCGATTATTAGAGCTGACTCGGCCAGACATACGAACGCATCTTGTTGGTTGATGGCTATTTCAATTTCATCGCTGTTACCAAACGATTTAGTTGGTGAATAGTAAGAGCGCAGCTCTTCTCGATCGATGCCATCATCAAACACGGGTTCTTTGAATATTTCTAGTTTTGACGACATGATAACCCAGGCTTTGCAGGAACTCAATATTATCGGGACGAAGCGTACCCTTTGACGTGTCTGACTCAACTGAATTTGTTGTGGTAGATGCACTTGCTTTTATATCCTTAAAGACCAACATACTAAGCAACTTTTATAAGTTTCAAGCGAACAGACACCTCCTCACCTTGAAAGTTGACAGGAACTGAATCTTGGTCGACGATGTCGATGCTTATATTGGAAATCTCTTGCTTGTTCACCGACAAGTAAATTAAATTTTTAGGTTCTATGTCGATTGCGTAGCCAGGATCAACCATCGGAGCAAACTCATACAGCGTATGTGAGGGTTGTCCGTTATAATAGGAACCAGACACAATATTGGTTTCTATGCGAATCTGTCTAACATCCACTATTTCAACAGGTAAATCAGATTCATAAAAGGTGTCCGGCTGAAAAACTTGTTTTGAAAAGCCCAACATTCGCCCAATCGAACCATCAAATTCAAAACTGACCTTTGTATAACACTTTAGTCTACATTTGATGGTGTTCGGATTAGGTCTCAGAATCAGAGCCTGTTGCTTTTGTTCGTGTGTTGCTGTGGCACCAACAAGTTCATTTTGAAGTAACTCTTCCAAGTGTGTTATTTCATAAGCACCGGTGGGTATCGTGATGGATCGCCAACCGGTTCCTTCTTTTACATGAAATTTGTTTTTACCTTCATAGATGTTGGGTATGTTGTTGTAGGTGTGAAAGCCTATCAAGGCAACAGCATAATCACCATCCAAAACAATTGGTGGATGATAGTCTGACGACAGATGGGAGCTGCGGTCTTTCAACACGAAGGTGTGCGCCATGACTGATACACACATGCTACTGTTTGAGTATTTTATTGCAATGGTTTTTGCAGATACAACCCATAGCCGGAGCGCTGTTTCTTGAGATACATGCCTTTGCCCAGTCTCTTGCATTTTGGCTTAAATTTCAAGCCACTCCCTCTCCTACCCATCGCGATGGCTTCCATTGTTTTGTTGTGCCGTTCTTCCTCCTCTAGTTTCTGTTTCGCAGACTTGGCATCGTTCACGGCTTTGGCAATACCTGCAGCACCACCACCCAGAGCTCCTAGTGCTGACAGCCCACCAAATATCAGAGGCAACAGCGGTAGGAAGCCTCCACTTTTAGGTATTGGAATAACTCGAGGTTTCTGCACATTCTTACGTCCACCAATGTTTCTAACGATTGTATGAGCTATATCAAACACGGCGTTCGCTGTTGGAATAAGGTTTCTATCTTTTATAACTTCCTCAATCAGACTTAGTATGTTTTTAAAGGGAACCTTCTTCTTTGGTTTCGAGTTGATTACATAAAGCCCCTCATCAAGTTTTCTGTTAACTTTCATGGTGTTTGTAACGCCCGCAACGTTTCAGCAAAACCTGTATCTGTCTTTGTTAATAACAACCCTCACTCTGTGACACCAACATGCATACTGACTGGGTGTCTCACTTGCATTCATATATATATATATATATATATATATATATATATATATATATATATATATATATATATATATATATATATATATATATATATATATATATACACACCCAATAAAATATAGTTTAGTTTAAGTTAAGATGCGTACCAGCAAACACGCTTCTGCCTTACCCATTACAAATATAGACGATGTTGTTACGGACACAGCTCAACAACAACTGAGGCATGGTCCTCTCTTTCCAAACACCGTTCGCTGTATCATATGTGGTCCGAGTGGGTGTGGTAAAACTAATGTCATGCTGAGTTTGTTGTTTGAAGCAAACGGTTTAAAATTTGATAACGTGTATGTGTATTCAAAGTCTCTGTATCAACCGAAATACAAGATGTTAAAGGAGGTGATGAATGCAACAAAAGGTGTTGGTTACTATCCTTATAGAGAAAACGATGAAATATTAGATCCGGAAGATGCCAAGGACAACTCTGTGTTTATATTTGATGATGTAGCTTGTGACAAACAAGATAAAATAAGAGCATACTTCAGTATGGGCAGACATAAGAATATTGATTCATTCTATCTCTGTCAAACATATACACGAATACCCAAACATTTGGTACGTGACAACACCAATGTTATTGTGTTATTCAAGCAAGATGAAACCAATTTAAAACACGTGTACGACGATCATGTGACCACTGATATGGACTTTAAACAATTTAAAACTATCTGCTACCAATGCTGGAAAGATAATAAGTATGGTGTGTTGGTGATTGTGAAGGAAAACGATGTACACAAAGGCCGATATAGAAAAGGATTCGATAGATATATATTATTCTAACAATGATAGACAGGACAGTCAGCTGTCTAACACAGGTGTCTAACACAGGTGTCATACAGCTGTAATACAGCTGTCTAACACACACAGCTGTCTAACACACAGCTGTCTAACACACAGCTGTCTAACACACAGCTGTCTAACACACAGCTGTCTAACACACAGCTGTCTAACACACAGCTGTCTAACACACAGCTGTCTAACACACAGCTGTCTAACACACAGCTGTCTAACACACAGCTGTCTAACACACAGCTGTCTAACACACAGCTGTCTAACACACAGCTGTCTAACACAGCTGTCTAACACAGCTGTCTAACAAGACAGACGGATATCGTGATAAATAAGAAGGCATGTACCGTGACGGAGTCAGTATATGTTAAACCACCACACAACCTGTATCGCTCAAACAAATGATTAGACCGACTGGTTGCTACGCTAATTTCAAAATTTTTTAATTTTTTTTATTTTTTTTGAAAATAAGGGAACTGATTTTTATTATCGGTATCCGTTTAAAATAGATATCTACAAGAAAGGAAAATAAAACTGTCAGAGATGCCACTATAATTTAATTTAATTTGAAAAAACTATAGAAAAACCTACTAAAAAATTTAATTTGATAATTTATTTATTTTAAACCACTACTATTACTAAGGTGTGAACCCTTGCTCCAATTTATATGTTGTGTAATTGAAAAATCCTTCAACAAAAACAAGCTTTATAAAAGTGTAAGATTAACAATAATAATTATGCGACAGGCTGTTTGCAAACGTATGTCGTTACATTATAAATACAAAGATACGTTATTATTATATTAAGAAATTGAACATCCAAAAGTATTTTATTTAATTTTCACAAGAACAAAAAAAATAGAATCGTAAATAAGTTCTTAAACCACAAATTTGTAGGTGACACTTCGAAGATCGCTCTCTCTCTCTCTCTATCTTCGGGTATGTATAATAATAATATCAGAAAAGAGTTACCTTAGGTTATTGGTTTTAAACTCTGGGTCAAACTTTGACTGCTATATTGTTTCGTAACACCAAACCAAATAAGTCTTCACTCCGACAAAGCTTAGTTTACCAAATAAATTCAGAAAATTGACGTATGCCGGAAAAGGCTGTATTTCACTTTTCTAGACTAACTTTCCAAATTATTACGCATTTTCTCTGTCCTTTCTAGATATATACTTCCGTGTCTAAATATCTTCTGGGTAATTGCCAATTGAGTATGACAAGTGATATTATCCAACGTAACGGCTGCGATTTATACAAGACAACAGTTTTTTTAAAACTAACAAGACGTGAGTCTTTTCCTTCTAGATTCTGACTGCTAATTTCACTTTGGTGTTTTTGATTATCAAAAACGTTTTTCGGCCAGAAGAGAACAACACTTTTCCATTAATGCACAAGTTTACTATTCAGAGAACGATATAAATTTTTCGTTACTTTCCCAGCGCCGCAGGTTCTGCACGAATGCCCACCGTCTCAGCGTTATCAATCCTGCTACCTCGTTCCGATAAATATCGAAATATCGGCCTGAAGTAGATATCAGGGAAAGAGAGATACCATTGACAGCGGCGTCGATTGGGGGAATTGAGTATTTTAATTAAAATAACGATCTTCACCCGGAATATGAAACCAACTATGGAGATGATCAATTGAAACGGGGATTTATAAAAATACCACGTTGCACACCACTCTCTCCCGGTAAAAGAAGAAGAAAAGGTAAGCTTTACTTCTTCTTATAAAAACTAGACAGAAATTAACCGATGGTAACAAGTTTAAACAGGTTAAACTAAAAGATTACATATACACCCACACATATGTACACTTCCCTTTGTGGTAAAAAAATAAATGGATAAGCAAATCATATTTCGCTATAATCCGAAAAGAGGACAGAAATTTTTAAATAACTGCAAATAACCAGAGGAGTGAGGAATAACCAGCCAATCCGCTCAGGTTTCAGATTTATTTGGCCCTCAGTGACTGAAAGGAAGTTCATGTCAGGGTAAAAATTTGTTACTATAACGGTAAAGGCATGTAGGTAAGAGTAGGTAAAGGTACGGCAAGGCAAGGTAACAGCAATCGGGACACCAATAACTGACACAGGTAAATACAACGACAGTCACGCTAAATGTGAAGGCAAGGATGACTATAAAGATATCGAGGTAACGATATATCAAATAGAAATTTTAAAGAAGCTACCGCAAGGAAAATATATCTGAGGTAAACATACGGTAGGGATAGATACGATATTGAAAGTGGGACGAAAATAAGATAAAGAGGCAGAAGAAAACATATAAAGGTTTAAGAATCGACAAGGAAAGGAACATAATTCTTCTTCCACACCAGTTCGCCAACTTTGAAAGATAGGGAACGACGACGCAAATCGTACCTAGCCTTGCTAGAATCATATGCCCTTCGAAGTCGTCTTCTAACATCCTCATACACAGAAGGAATGGTCTGAATGTCCTCTTGCCAATGAGATTTGTCAATCACTTCAGGAATGGACTCAGGATTGTCGGAAACCTTACCATAAAAATCACCTGTGACAGGAATGTTGCGTCCAAACACTAGAAAGGAAGGGGAGTAGCCGGTAACATCATGTTTGGCCGTACGGATAGCTTGGGCCACTTTATGGATGTTCTCATCCCAGGTCTTGTGGGAATCCTTGATGTACGAGGCAATGGCAGTGACAAGCACCTTGTTAACGCGTTCCGTATGATTTATCTGTGGATGATATTTAGCGTTATACCAAGTTGTTTGCACTTCGTAAGACGAGAGGAACGATTTGAATTCTTTTGAAACAAACTGAACACCGTTATCGCAAAGAAGGATTTGAGGGACACCATAAATAAGGAACACTTGCTGTTCAAGGAACTGAGTAATACTTTTCGTGGTTGCCTTGGCAACTGGGTGAACGACCACAAATTTAGTAAACCAATCTGTAGCAACCAAAAGATACTGTTTGCCCCTTGTTGAGCGAGGGAAGGGACCCATGATGTCGACTGACAACAACTGGAAAGGGAAATGGATGTTTTTGTAATTACCCATAAGTCCAATAGGACGCTGGGTAGTGGATTTATGCGCACCACAGACAAGACATTTTCGGACATAAAGGTATATGGATTTGCGCATCATCGGCCAATAATAATATTCGGAGATACGGGCAAGGGTCTTGGCAAATCCAAAATGTCCCCCCGACGTGGGTTCATCGTGATAGTGCTGTAGTAGGGCATCACGGTTAGGGGTTGGAACCACAATTTTCCATTCGGAGAGGTTAGACTGAATGTCATGAGGATGTTGCACATGTTTGTATAATACATTATTAAGGACAGAAAAATCAGGATATTTGGAGGGGTCTTTTTTAATCTTTTTCAACATGTCTAGGTACCAGGCATCAGGAGACAGATCTGTAGAAGATAGCAAAGAGATGTGACGAGAAAGGAAATCGGCAACGACATTCTGAGAACCTTTTCGATGTTTGATGGTAAAGGAAAATTGACTAAGCCTCATGCACCATCTAGCAAGTCGGCCAGTGGGTTCTTTCATTTTTGTGAGCCAAAGAAGAGAGGCGTGATCAGTAAAGACTATTAGATCAGCAGTACCTTCGACATAACCGCGGAAATACTCAACGCCGAACAAAGCGGCTAAACATTCACGCTCAGTGACACTATAATTTTGCTCCTGTTTGGTCAAGGTGCGAGATGCATAAGCGATAGGGTGGTCAAATCCTTCGGAATCCTGTTGAGTCAACGTAGCTCCGATACCAACCGATGAAGCATCAGTATGTATAGAAAAAGGTTTAGAATAGTCGGGACTCGTGAGAATGGGGGCATTAACAAGACGATTTTTAAGTGTTTTAAATGCCTGGTCAGCCTCTAGAGTCCATTTAATCGGTTGACCTTTTTTGCGGCCGTGAAGTAGGGCAGTAATAGGAGCACTGATGGTAGAAAAATCCTGAATAAACCTTCGGTACCACTGCATGACACCCAGGACGCGTCGAACTTCGGTACTATTAGTAGGGATAGGACTATCAAGGATGCATTGGATTTTTGCTGGATCCGTTCTGAGGCCTTTCTCATCAACGACATAACCCAGAAAAGATAAAGAGGAACGACAAAATTCACATTTATCATAATTGATTGACAAACCGGCATGTTTCAAACGTTTATAAACTTCGTTCAGTATTTCTAGATGTCTTTCGAACGTGTCGGTAGCAACAATTATATCATCTAGATAGACGAAAACGTAAGGCTCGAGCGAGGGTCCAAGGACGGAGTCCATTAGGCGCTGCATCGTGGAGGGACTATTGGTTAACCCAAAAGGCATAGAAGTATACTGAAACAAGCCACGTCCTGGGATTTGGAAAGCAGTTTTGCATTTAGAAGATTCTGTCAAGGGTATTTGCCAAAATGCCTTTTTCAAATCAATAGAAGAAAGGTAAAGGGAATCACGAAGTTTATTCAAAATACTGTCAATACGAGGTAAGGGATAGGAGTCTTTGCGGGTGACCTCGTTCAATTTTCGGCCATCAAAACACATGCGATAACTATCATCTGGCTTACGTACAAGAAGCACTGGGTTTGACCAGGGTGAGTTGGATGGTTCTATTACCCCCAGAGAAAGCATTTCGTCAATTTCTTTATTTATGTGTTTCATCATGGCCGGAGATAGCGGGAACTGACGGATTTTGAAAGGAGTTGTGTCACCGGTATCAATATCATGAAAGATAAGGTTGGTTTTACCAAGAGTGGGAGAAATAAGTTCTTTGAAATTAGAAATAACCCTATTTAGTTGCGACAGTTGAGAGGAAGATAACAAATCACGGTTAATGACTGCTTTGCTTCTTGGAGTCGGTAAGGAAGCACATGTAGTAGGAACAAAAGGGATTGCGTTAGGGTTAAATTTAGAATCTGAAACTTTAGAAGGAATATGTATAGTGATAGCAGGACAAGGATTTTTCTGTACTTTTTCGACAGAAACCGGTGGAGAGGTAGGGACAGAAGTGATAGTGGCGGCTTGATAGGTACCGGATTGAAAGTCTAATGAAAGATTAAAAGTGTGACAAAAATTGACTCCAAGAATCATGATTATGGGTAGGTCAGGAACAACTAGAAATTTGACCCTTCGGGTTCTATCGCCAATGGTCACTGGAAGATAGACATGCCCTTTCACAGAAAGAGGAGTGGCATTAGCAGTTTTAATGACCGAAATATCGTGAGAAATTAAAACAGGAGTGTTAATGCGGTCAAGGTAAGGTTGGAAATCTTGGCCAACTACCGAAACATTAGCACCCGTGTCCACTAAAACGGTAAAAGAAAATTCCTTGATTCGAATAGCCATGTGAGGACAGGAGTCACCAACAACAGGAGTTAAGACAGGGTTAAGGGAGGTAGTGACGGTAGAGGAAGTTCCAGAAGGAGAAAATTCCTTACTTATTCTCCGCAACCACTTAGCCCACTCAGGAGCAGAAGTACGACAAGGAATATCTACAGTGGAGGTAATCAAGAGAGAAGGGGTAAGATTGTTTTGTGTTGGAAAGGTAGGCGAAAACTTTTTGGGCGAGACCAAGATACCACGGGAGGATTGCCCAGTTTCCTTCCGGGAAACTAGTTTTTTGAATTTTTCGGGACATGATTCTGAACGGTCGTACTAGTAGAGGTATGGTGTATGGGTGGGGTATGTGGACTAGTAATTTTAGATACAGGGTATGATGACAAGGGAGAACCTATTTGACTGACATGCTTCGACGGTGAAGGTAAGGGAGAGCGAGACCCTGAGGGAGTGTTATTGGAAATGGAAGGTAGTGAGCATCTTGGACACTTGGATTTGTATGTGTTTCTTCGACCACACCCAAAACAAAATACAGAACGTGTCATTGGACAGGAGTTATAGAGGTGACCTCTCTGTTGACAATTCCAACAGGTACTGGAGGACACTGCAACAGCTATTTGATTTTCTAGCTGTTCAGCATAGGCAAGAGAAGGTTCAAGAAGATGTAGAGCGTTTTTAGATGGGGGTGGCTTGAAATCAGTAACATTTTTCTGTGCCTCCTCAAGGCGTTTACAGAGTTTAGCCAAATGAGAAATGGAAGAGATATCTTGAAGGGCAAGTTGTGAAATATGGCAAGGTAATAAGTTTCTCCGAATAATAGATATTTGATCAACCTCCGAGGGAGGAGAAGAAAGCTTAGAAAACAAACCCTGCATATATGCCAAATATAATGCTACGCTTTCTTTTTGACCTTGGGTGCGGCGCTTAATCTCAGCTAAGAGATCCTCATCATACGATGAAGGTAAAAAGGTATCCTTCAATAAGGCAACTAGTCCATCCCAACTATTGACAGTTGGTCTGACACTACGGAAATATTGAAGGGCGGGTCCAGAAAATAGGTCGGTAGCGGATGAAAATAGCTCCTTGGAATCCACGTCGCGGGAGAGCTGGAGTTCTCTAATTCTCTCCAAAAATGTGGTCAAGCTATCACCTGAACAATCACCAGAAAACGTAATGTTCCATTTCCATACAGGAACATAGCGACTCCTTGAGGATGAGATAACCGCAGTAGGTAGGGCAGCGTTAACTACCGAAGAGGCGGGTACGGATGTGGAATCAGTACCTGGGGAATGCAAAGACAGACGCGAAAGGTTGTAAGCGTCCTCTTTTTCCAAGAAGTCACCTTCCAGAGAGATTATTTTTTCGTCAAGGGCCTCAAGCAACTTTTCATGCTCTGGCTTCTGTGTCGAAATACGGTGAAATCGAGAAGTCAGATGGAGAAGACGAGATCGAATTCGTTTAACATCGGATTCGGAAGAATCGTTATTCAAGTCGTTAACTAGAGGTTGCAGAGAAGCAATGATAGCTTCACAACCTTGGAGATCTTCACCAAATTCCAACGGGGAATCAATGTCTGGGAGAAGAGAAACACCCTGTCTTCTTAGTAAAACCCTGAATTGTCTCCGGCGATCATCTTGATTATCCCTGGGCTTACCACCCCGAAGCTTGATCTCATAGATAAGTTCTTCAGATAAGAGGTAATTGACAAACTCCATTAAAAAAATCTGAAAAGGAAATTTTAAAGAAAAGAAGGAAAAGGCAATGTGCCAAAAAAATTTATATATATATTTTCGCCGATATGTGAAATGTAACTAGGCAATGAATTACCAAAGGAAAAATGTTTTTCTTTCTTTTTTTTTTATTTATTTATTATGTTATACCAGATGAATAGCAAAGCTCTTCGCGTAAACTTACATTCCCGAAGTGAATTTAAAAAATCTCGGGACGCAGCAAGTGCGTTATGGTAGTGAATTTTCATAAAAATGTTTTTATTGCAAATATGTGTGTTTTCTTTTTAAGAAAGCAGACATCAATTTTGGTTACCAGTATAACCTATATAGAAAAAGCAGGCATCAAATTTGGTTACCAGTATAACCTATATAGTAAAAACAATGTGCCATGTTTCATCAAAATAACTTGATTGTTTGAAAAGGTACAGAAATTTCCAAAAGTAAACCAAAAGTGTTACTGAAAAAATCCGTTTCTTGGTCAACCTTATAGGTTAATAGCAAATTGAGCTTTTCAAATATGAAGCATTTAATCAAAATTCGCAACCACAACGCACTTGCTGCCTCCAGAATTTCTTAACTTACAAACATGCATTATATTTCGATGGAAAATGCAAAAAAATTAGGCGTTTTCGACAAAAAAAAATTATTTGTATCACCAACGACTTATGGGCCACCCTGTGATTGTCGCAATAATTTTTTAAGATGTAGCTCAAAACACCGTATAATTAATGTATATAATATTTTTTCATATCTTGTATAATAACGAATATATTGAGCTTTATTGATTTTTTACGAAAATTCGACAAAAATTATATACCATTAAACAATAAACTCTATAGCTAAGGCTACTGCCAAGCATCAGAGAAAGGGTCTATTAGAAATGAATTTTCTGGAAACATTTTAGTAAAATGAAGGACAATGACGGTTGAAACTAAGAGTTCTGTGTATGTAAAACATTCTTCTTGAGACATTTTCTTTCCATAGCCCGTATTAGATTCAAGTTATTTGCCTAAATGTTGCGAATTTTGACGTTTTCAATTGACACTTTGACGTTTTGAGGAAACCCCCAATTTATTTTTCTTTAAATGCCCATAACTTTTTTGTCTTTTGACCTACAGAGCTAAATTTTGGTAGGTGGCACACCTATAACGATATAAACCAGCTTACCAAATTTGGTTGCCCTTACTTTGTTAATTTTGGAGATATAAATATTTTGCGAAAGAAAACACAAATTTTTCCGGGAAAACCTCGGAGGATTTTCTTGGCTAACAAAATTATCCAAGCGACTTGCGAAAGGAATGTACTCACCAATTTTGACGTTTAAAATCGCAATTTTGACGTTTTGAGGAAAATCCAAATTTATTTTTCTTTGAATGCCTGTAACTTTTTTATCCTTTAACCTACGGAGCTAAATTTTGGTAGGTTACTTGCCTATAATGATATAAATCCGCATATGAAATTTGGTTGCCCTTACTTTGTTAATTCCGGAGATATATATTTTTTTCGAAAGAAAACACAAAATTTTCCGGGAAAACCTGGACCGATTTTCCTGGCTAACGAACTTATCCAAGCCATTTGCAAAAGAAATTTATTCACCAAATTTAATCAAAATCGGCCCATTATTTTTTGAGTTATCGGTGTGATACATATATATAAATATATATATATATATATATATATATATATATATATATATATATATATATATATATATATATATATATATATATATATATATATATATATATATATACATATAAAAATTTAAACCGACCCTGGATATGTGTTCTGGGGGGCCTAATTAGCGCTCATTTGAAGAAATTTTTTCAAAATTTAAAAGTCGGGATCTCCTCATTAGTGAATTTTTTTAAAGAAAATTCACTGAAAAGTAAACTATACACAAAAATTTAGATTTCTATGTTGCAAGAAAAAAAAGTTATAATAAAATATTTGGTGCCAGATCATTTCTATGAAAATTCACTACCATAACGCACTTGCTGCGTCTTTGAGTTTTTAAGTAGTCGCTTTTGCTTTTTCACTATAGTTTTTTATTTTTTAACAAAATTTGTTTGTGTAGCTTATATAGATTCAGGATAGAGCCCATTGATACTGTGTCTCGAGGAATAGCTAGCGGTATCAAAAATATTTTAAATCATAAGATTTTTTTTTTAAATGCATGTTATTCTGCTTTTCGGTTTTCTTCTACGTTTTTTTGTCAGTCCAGGGTTAGGTAAAAGGATCCGGGTCAGGTCCAGATCAGGTCAGGTCAGGTTAGGTCAGGTTAGGTCGTTCAGGTCTGCTTCGTAGAGTGTTTAGTGCATAAACATGAAAAATGGTGTCCCTTCAACCCCCAAAAAGCTGCGGGGGACTAGGAGCAAATATACGTGGTGCAGGGGAAAAATATGTTTAGGAGAAAGTGTTGATACAAAAAGTGAAAAGGCTGCTTATAGAGGTCGAACTAAGTTGTTTTTACTGATTTTTCCTTTATATTTCCTTCTCCGCCGAAAAATGGTGTCCCTTCAACCCCCAAAAAGCTGCGGGGGACTAGGAGCAAATATACGTGGTGCAGGGGAAAAACATGTTTAGGAGAAAGTGTTGATACAAAAAGTGAAAAGGCTGCTTATAGAGGTCGAACTAAGTTGTTTTTACTGATTTTTCCTTTATATTTCCTTCTCCGCCGAGCATCCCTATTCACTCCGGGTCTCGTAACTTTTGGAGGGGTTGATTCCACAACATATATCTTGTTGCTTATGCACACATTGAGTCTTTTAAGCATGTTTACTGAAATATTTTTCAAAACTCACGTATGCCGATCATCTGCATAATTACCGTTAAATATCTTTTACTTGCACAAAAGAAAGAAATTAGTTTTTATGAATTATATTCATTACTGCATCCATACGCACCAGCAAGATTAACCATTTTTTAAATATAAAAAAAGCAAAGGTCAAACCGCTTAAGTCGCGGAAGCAAAAAAAGTCTGAACGCAGCAAGTGCGTTATGGTAATCAATTTTCATTAAATGCTTCAAATTTGAATAACTCAATTTTCTATAAACCTAGAAGGTTGAATTTTGGCACGTGGTAAGGCCTTTACCAAGACAACATATTCACATAAATTTCATCAAAATAGCTTTGTAATTTTCGGAGAAAACTTAAAATTTTTATTTATATTATATTTATATAAACATATAAAAATTGAAACTGACCCAGGATATTTGTCCTATGGATCCTATTTCGCAGTCATTTGAAAAAAATGTTTGTCAAATCTCACCATAGATACCTCTCCATTTGAATTTAGTTAATTTTTTCCAATAAAAATTCACTAAAAGGAGAAACGGACCGGGCCGGACTCGAACCAGCATCGTCCGCTTGACATACAAAGTTGCTTTTGCTTTTAAAAGTATTTATTATTATAATGGTTACATAATATTGTACAAATAGATATAAACAAATATATACACATACAAATATCTTAAATTTACTACTGACATTATCAAAGTACTCTTCCAATGAGCTAACGACGCTTCGTAATAAACGAATTCTTTACATTGTATTTACACATACAGCACCTTACCGTCAGGAATTTGGTATCAGAAATTAAATGTAAGTAGTAGCTAAATAGCAAATTGCAGAATTGATTGATTTATTTCGCCGATCGCTGAAACATATTCGAGTGTAGACTGTTTCGGTCTTAAATAACATTCAAATGTTACTAATGGCATGTAACCTTAAAGATAATTTGACATATTATGAATGAAAATGAAATGCGTTCGTGGAATCACAATTTTAGTGCGCCATCTTTTAGAAAATAGCTGGTCTACGGATGGTGCCGAAACGCGCTAGTTTAACAAGACATATTGACTAAATAATTATGGTATGTCATATTTTACATTTCACTTTGCATTACGTTTTTATTTGGAATCCAAAAGACCTGAAATTTAAGAAACTTATTCTTGGATACCTAATCTAGGCAAAGAGTGATTTTGAGCTAATTCTGTGACAAAAAATTGTCAAATCATGGTTTGGCAAAAACGTTGTATTTTCGTTATGAACGGGATATTTGCTTACAAAAATCTTTATTGCCTTCCTCAACCCTCAATCTATCTATTGTATACTATATTTTCAGTCTAAGGCTTTAATTGGGACAGTTCAACAAGCTACAAATATAGTGTATTTTAAGCATTTTATTGAACCCCCCTCTTAACGATAAACTCTATAGCTAAGACTACTGCCAAGTGTCAGAGAAAGGGTCTATTTGAAATAAATTTTCTGGAAACATTTTATTAAAATGAAGGACAATGACGGTTGAAGCTAAGACTTCAGGGTTTGTAAAACATAGCCGGTATTAGATTCAAGTTCTTTTCCTAAATGTTGCCAATTTTGACGTTTAAATCGCAACTTTGACGTTTTGTGAAAAACCCCAATTTATTTTTGTTTAAATGCCTATAACTTTTTTGTCTTTTGACCTACAGAGCTAAATTTTGGTAGGTAACTTCCCTATAATGATATAAACCCGCGTGTAAAATTTGGTTGCCCTTACTTTGTTAATTTTGGAGATATAATTTTTTTTCGAAAGAAAACACAAAATTTTCCGGGAAAACCACGTCGGATTTTCCTAAATAACGAACATATCCAAGCCACTTGCAAAAGGAAGGTACTCACCAATTTTGACGTTTAAAATCGCGATTTTGACGTTTTGAGGAGAACCCAAATTTATTTTTCTTTGAATGCCTGTAACTTTTTTCTCATTTAACCTACAGAGCTAAATTTTGGTAGGTGACTTTCCTTTAATGATATAAACCCGCGTATGAAATTTGGTTGCCCTTACTTTGTTAATTTTGGAAATATAAATTTTTTTCGATTTTTTTCGAAAGAAAACACAAAATTTTCCGGGAAAACCTCGGCGGATTTTCCTGGATAACGAACTTATCCAAGCGACTTGCGAAAGGAAGGTATGTGCCAAATTTTATCAAAATCGGCCCATTATTTTTTAAGTTATAGGTGTGACACATAAATATATATATATATATATATATATATATATATATATATATATATATATATATATATATATATATATATATATATATAACATATAAAGTCTGAAACTGACCTCGGATTTGGGTTCCGGGGGTCCTATATAGCGTTCATTTGAAGAAATTTTTTCAAAATTTGAAAGTCGAGATCTCCTCATTAGTGAATTTTTTTTAAGAAAATTCACTAAAATGGTATAATTTATTTTCCAAGCATGTTCTAAATTATTAAACCGTTAGTTCTATAAAACCCCTGAGAACTAACGATCAATCTAAATTTTCAGTTATAATTGAAAAAGAAGAAATATATACAGATTATCAATTAGATAAAAAAATTATGCGAGCACAACCCAAAGGTTAATGCTAGAGAGAGTGACGCAGGTAACGAGAGAGAAAAAAAAAGTAAAAAAATAAAATAAAAGAGAGATAGCCCTGTACTATTTAAATTTCTAAATACAAAAGTAAATAATTAGTATACAAATCGATCCCCACCAGGTTAGATGCCAATTTTGTGCTACGCTAATTTCAAAATTTTTTAATTTTTTTTATTTTTTTTGAAAATAAGGGAACTGATTTTTATTATCGGTATCCGTTTAAAATAGATATCTACAAGAAAGGAAAATAAAACTGTCAGAGATGCCACTATAATTTAATTTAATTTGGAAAAACTATAGAAAAACCTACTAAAAAATTTAATTTGATAATTTATTTATTTTAAACCACTACTATTACTAAGGTGTGAACCCTTGCTCCAATTTATATGTTGTGTAATTGAAAAATCCTTCAACAAAAACAAGCTTTATAAAAGTGTAAGATTAACAATAATAATTATGCGACAGGCTGTTTGCAAACGTATGTCGTTACATTATAAATACAAAGATACGTTATTATTATATTAAGAAATTGAACATCCAAAAGTATTTTATTTAATTTTCACAAGAACAAAAAAAATAGAATCGTAAATAAGTTCTTAAACCACAAATTTGTAGGTGACACTTCGAAGATCGCTCTCTCTCTCTCTCTCTATCTTCGGGTATGTATAATAATAATATCAGAAAAGAGTTACCTTAGGTTATTGGTTTTAAACTCTGGGTCAAACTTTGACTGCTATATTGTTTCGTAACACCAAACCAAATAAGTCTTCACTCCGACAAAGCTTAGTTTACCAAATAAATTCAGAAAATTGACGTATGCCGGAAAAGGCTGTATTTCACTTTTCTAGACTAACTTTCCAAATTATTACGCATTTTCTCTGTCCTTTCTAGATATATACTTCCGTGTCTAAATATCTTCTGGGTAATTGCCAATTGAGTATGACAAATGATATTATCCAACGTAACGGCTGCGATTTATACAAGACAACAGTTTTTTTTAAAACTAACAAGACGTGAGTCTTTTCCTTCTAGATTCTGACTGCTAATTTCACTTTGGTGTTTTTGATTATCAAAAACGTTTTTCGGCCAGAAGAGAACAACACTTTTCCATTAATGCACAAGTTTACTATTCAGAGAACGATATAAATTTTTCGTCACTTTCCCAGCGCCGCAGGTTCTGCACGAATGCCCACCGTCTCAGCGTTATCAATCCTGCTACCTCGTTCCGATAAATATCGAAATATCGGCCTGAAGTAGATATCAGGGAAAGAGAGATACCATTGACAGCGGCGTCGATTGGGGGAATTGAGTATTTTAATTAAAATAACGATCTTCACCCGGAATATGAAACCAACTATGGAGATGATCAATTGAAACGGGGATTTATAAAAATACCACGTTGCATGGTAACACCAAACAGTTGTAGCACAATGGAAGTGTTGGGTAAGGAAGAGCGAAAAGTTAAGAAAAGGATTTTACAACTTGCTGACAATATTCGAAAAAAACATTTAATGCTTAAACTTAACAGAGCTGAGAATGATGATGCTCTGCAACGTTTATATAAACCACTTGTTGACCCCCTAAGTGAAATATCTAAAAACACAGCAGCACTGCAGCAGCAGCAGCCCCAGCAACAACCAAAGGCTGAACAAATCAAAGACGAAGTCGATATACCAGAAACGAAACCCCAAGTACAGTTCCTTAAAGACCATGAAGTTTTTGAAGCTGAACCAAGGGAAGAGGCTGAGGAGACAAGTTCCGATGAGGATATCCCAACATTTGAAGAGCTTGAGGCCGACCTACAAACTGTCACAACCAACCCTGCATATCAAGAATTTTTGGAGCAATATCCTGACCGAGTTCGATATTATGTAGACAAGTATTTTACTGAACCACCAAGGCTCGGTACCATTGATCAAACGTATGGTGCCCGCTACGCTAAAGATACCGGTAGCTGGAGTCTTGGTAACAAACACTTAGACTTTACCGATGCTGAGATTCAACTGGGCCAAAGGAGATACCCGCAAACACAAGGTTTGCTAGAATTGTTATTTATGAAAAGACCCCGGGGGTATACTTATGACGATCTTCAACACTATAGAGATATTCTAGAAGCAACTAGTGTTTATAAAATGAACTATGATCCTAACGCCCGAACCAAGGGTTGTTCCTCTGAAAAGTATCTGACTCTAATAAAACCAGTGATAAATCCACGAGGTCGTAGATCCTCAACACCTCAAGGTTTTGGTTACACCTACGAGGAAGACGATGACGACAGCAACGACAGACATCTTAACAAAAAACAAAAGACTGAACTTAAAACTCAGAGTGATAAGAGCAGCGATAGTAACGGCATGAGCCCTAACAACAACATCAGCACCAACAACTATATGATACAAAATAACAAACAAATAGCCTATGTGTATTGGAATGACATAAACGAGTTGGTTGACAGACTTAGACTTTTAGTGGCTTCCCAAGTTGCAGGTAATAATGCTCATAACAACGAAATTCAGTCAATCTTGGAAGAACTAAAAGAAGCTAGTGTTATCACCTAGTAAACCCTACAGCCATGAAGAGACACCAACGACAACAACAACAACAGCACCAACGCAACACTGAACCATCTAATGTTAATAATTCTATAAATGTATTCCAACAAAGAGTTTACATACTTGTACTTAGAATCAAATAAAAGTCTTTGTTAAAATTACTGTGTTTTTATTTTGTAATACAATTAAAAAGTATGTCGTAAAGCAATAATATCCTGACAGTAATCCGGCTCCCTGGCGATAACTCTAAGTGGGCTCCCTCGGTTGAAATATTTAGGGTATCAGTATTCCGATACCCTTGTATTCTAGACAAGCTCAAACACGACTGCAGAGGGTGATGTCATCCAACAGATATAACACAAGATAACATTCACCAAGGTCATCAGCCGACACGTTGTTTACCTTTAAGAGGGCCTCTCTCTTGCGTCTATTAAACAGATACACAGACAAGCTCAAACAGGATCAAGGTTAACAACTGTAAAACGTTGTTTATCCTTTTGTAAGGCCTCTCTCTCTCTCTTACATCAGTTTGTTTCCTTAATACAAGAGAGAGAGACACTTGTTCAGTATGTGTTAAGTCGTGAAACAAGGATGACGTCTCTTGCTGTATGTAAGTACACTCTTCTTATTATGTCTGTTTGCATTCAAATAACAAATACAAACATAACCTTAATAAACAATCAGATAACTGGTAATCAACATGTATACGAACACCTAACCTCATATGTAAACAACAACTAGGCTTGGTTTTATATATACAACAGCGAACAAACTTTTATCGTGTGCGTCTGTGGAGCTATTGGTTTAGGGACAGTGTATATCTGAGAAAGCTGTCTATGCCCGATTCGAGGTTCGTGGGTTCAAATCTAATTTCAGGCGAATGCTTTTCTTTCAAATACACATGCATCTGTCAGTCTAAGCAAAGACTTCAAACTGTCATGACGTGTGTTATATCCTTTCAAACAGCATGTACAAGCTTCAACAATGGCAATCAGTTGTCTGTCTGTCTGTCTGTTTCCTCAGCACAGGAGACACTTGTTCAGTAGTGTGTGTTAAGCTGTGAAAGAAGGCTGACGTCTCTTGTTGTATGTAAGTACACTCTTGTATTATCATGTCTGTTTGCATTCAAATAACAAATACAAACATAACCTTAATAAACAATCAGATGACTGGTAATCAACACGTGTGCGAACATAACCTTAATAAACAAATACAAACATAACCTTAATAAACAATCAAAATGGCTGGGTAATCAGTCTGTATACGAACACCTAACCTTAATAAACAAATACATAACCTTAATAAACAATCATATGACTGGTAATCAACACGTGTGTGTGAACATAACCTCAATAAACAATCAGATGGCTGGTAATAAGCATGTCATACAACACTTAACCTTAATAAACAATCAGACAAATGGTATTCGACAAACACACACACACACACACACACACATGGAGACCTGACTTGTAGATATCTATGGACACAGGTCAGACATCTTGGAACGCTTGTGACGTCATCACAGGTCAGACATAAGACAGTTAATACCTAACGTGACTTGTAGATATCTATGGACACAGGTCAGACGGAACATCTTACGTCATCTCAGGTCAGTTTCATAGAGAACCAGGGGTTGCAGCTGTCTATTACAGGTCAGCCATCTTGGAACGCGTTTGACAGATGTGACATATGACAGGTTAGGTGACATTTGACATCTGTCAACACTGACAGGTCAGGTGACAGCTGACATTGACACCTGTCAGGTCAGGTGACAACTGACGTTGACAGCTGTCAGGTCAGGTGACATTGACACCTGTCAAATCTGACAGGTCAGATGTCAACTGTCACACGTCAGCGCATGTGCATGACGTCACGCGCATGCGCAGAAAAAAAGTGGAGGGGGTGAGCCCAGGTGGCGGACTATCTACTGCACTTTAAATAAATGAGACTCATATTTCTCAGATAATAGTTTATTTTCAAAAGTCATAAATATAGCGAATACCGATAGTTTCTGGCGGTGGTCAATAAGGTGACATTAGATGCGGAATATTTTGTTTAAATTAACAAATGTATAAACAAATTATGCCATGTCATGGAACGCAGTAGGATAAACTGTTTATAAAAATAGACCAGTTCTATTTGTGATATATATATATATATATACCTTAGTGTCTTTGTTCGTCCGGTGAATACTTATTTTATTTTATAATCTATCAGGAAGCACAAACACACACAAAAACAGATATATAATTGGAAGTGTGATAATCGGTGTGGAAAAGAAATATCTTCTCAAAAGAAAGTGAAAGCGGTAGGCGAAATTATTGTACATACGCTTTTACATAATATCTTGGTAACAACATCATTTGAAGACACACACATAAAAAAAGTTAAGGGACAAACCCACAGAAACGGCTTTTAAGACCTGTCTCATTTGACGGAGTGCGAAAGCTTCATTGAAGCTAAAAGTTCTGCTGGAGACTGCGGATCTTACTTGCGATGGTATCGCAACATTGGCTTTAAATAATGATGAAAATGGTGTATACAATAGAACCTAACGAAAGCTAATTTTGTAAATATAGCGCTGAAATGATTCTGAAACGTACAATTTACTTTTCAAACAGTAAACTTATAATACACATCACGGGTAAAGGTAATTAAACAACTTTGATATATTTTCATTCGGGTTGTATTGTATTGCATTTTATTTCTTCACCGTCATATTTCTACGATTACAAAAAATCACCGACGCCGGGGAGCGGTTTGATCCCCTTGTCCTGGAAATTGTGCCAGTTCCTGCCTTTTTTAATTAGATTAGAAGTCTCAAACGTACTCTACAACGCATATTAAACGATAGCGTCGAATTTACGCCACCTACGAATAATGTATCGTGCAGATTTTCAACTTGCTCAAACAGAATGCCAAAACTTTGATTGGTGGTAATTTCCAGTATAAACTGAAAAATAATTTGACGGTTATACTGGGAATCGAACCCAAAACCCTTGGGTGCAGAGTTACACGCTCTTACTACCGGACCACCGATGGTACTTCAACTCTGTATTGTACATTAGAAATTAGGACAATATCATATTTTCCCCAATGAAAAATTAAATATAAAATTTTTGTAAGTATATATTTAACACCTTGTATCTCGAAAACTGTCGAATTTATTGTATGGCTTTATATAAAAAATATCTTAGTTTTGTTACGTTCTATAACTTGGCTATGCTAAAAAATTGAATTTCAACGACCAAAAATTCAACGTAAATTACATCAAGTACCTAGAATTTCTAAATCTACAAATGTAAAATTAATTTGTCAAAAATTGTCAAGATAAAAAGTACAGTCTGCGTATTCAAAAGTAATTTGCAGTTTTATAAGGCAAAAATATAATGTTGCCTATACTCGAAGAGTTGTACAAAGCCCTTGTTATAACGTTTCTTGATGCAGCTGTTTATAAGGGTAAGTCAAACAATTATTATAAGTAGTAACTATTTTTCAAGATTATGCTTATCTCACAAATGACTGTATTAGTTTATATTGCTACTTTTGCATTACATATTAGGGTATCTGGAAGAATACTGTGAAACTACGGGGGACTGGGCTTTTTCTTAATCATTAGGTGCTACAATATCATATTACGATGTGTGGTCACCTGTGGTGAGCGCTAATAAGTAAAATTAGGAAAAACAAATTCATCACAATACACATTTTAGACTTAGGCCTAAAAACTGTATTTTGGTGAATTGATAAATACAATTTGGAGAACCAAATTTATCACCAAACATTTTTTAAACTTAGATCTAAAAACTGTATTTAGATCAATTGGCTTCTCCTAATTGCACTTAAGGATTAATTATGTTCGATAAAACATATCCTACAAAGATTATTTAATTATTGTTTCGATTTCTTTGATTGGCGAATAAAAGATCAGCTAGTGCACAAGCAGATATATTGCTGACAAACAAGCTTTTGTTATTTGGTGATTTGGAGGCGACTAGATTTCCTGTTATTTTTTATTCGTTGTACTCTTTGTGACATAATTTTTCTTCTTGTCTCGCACTCGTTAAACATTTACCAGTTTTGGTTTAAAAAATGCAGAAAGACTTCTTTGGGTTATAGCTTCGCTCCGTCTCTGACGTAGCGAAGGTGGTTTATTTTTTTCAGGGAGAAAGAAACCTTTTTCTTTCTTGTCAGCACTGTAGAAAATCCTAAGCTAGTCAATAAAACTTATTTGGTTAATTTTTCCTTTTCTAATTTGTAAATAATAAAATATCTACAAAAAATTTATGGGTAGGTATGTAGGTATATGTGTTTTTTTATATAATATTGCTGCCTGCTGCATGTTTGTAAATTGAAACCTGATTTTTATATAAATTTTTCAAATAAGCAATAACATTCAGCATACCACCGCATGCAGGTTACAGAGAGAAATCTCTTAAAGACATGTTCTTCTCTAAATACTTTGTTCTATTTTACTAGTTTATATGATGAAGTAGCCAGTTTTAATGCTGTAGTCTTATAGATTGATTAAACTACCTATAAATTTGTATTTAGCAGATTATCGGGCGCCTATTAAGTAGTAAGAGGTTAGCATATAAGTTTTTACTAATTAGTTTTTTGTTATTTACAGGTTTGGAATACATTGGATACCCGGTTACGGTATACACCTTTTACTTTTTATCTATAATTATTTTGCTGGCGTCGCATGCCTACAACATTTACAATCTCTCAAGGGAGTTAAGAGATGCAGAGGGAAGACGCAGGATATTTCTTCGCTTTATTGATGAGAACCGTCTTAGATGTGCTCCAGGTGGTTAAGCGACATGAACAGTAAAAGCGGCGCCATTTTCTACACAGCTTAGATTTATCAATACCTGTTGTATATCTTTTATTTCTTGGATTTACTTAATCAATAAATAGTTTGATTTGATGTAGTCCAATTTTGTATTTAGTTTTAATTTGCATGTGTAATTCATTGTCAATTAATGACTAATTCATTAATAGAGGGTTGTAGTACACTACTTTTAGTAAACAAAATTTTTAAAATGTATCAATCTAGTTAAAAATCCATAAACTATCAAAAATGCAACAAAAAGGACAGACCACTGAGCTAGGTATTTTAAACTTGGCACTATCGGCTTTCAACAATAGAAATATTATAAGAAATAAGGCGAGTACCATTGGTACAACCACAGTAAATAACAATCTTAATATCACAAATAAGTACAAGTTAAGGAACCCGAACCACCTCAACACATTTTAAAAGATCTGACGATCGTTTCACTGATAAAGTTAGCATCATCAGAGAATGAAAAGTTTTTCGGTTTTTAAAAATGTGTTGTATTTGAGTTCTCCACAGTGTACTTGTCAGTGCTCTTCTCAGTTTCCAAGCTTCACTTAGTTTAAAAGCAGCAGGAAATATAGCATTGAGAAAATTAAAAAAAAGAGACACAGAAAGACAAACCAAGAATTACTTTACAAGAATTTATCATTAGAAATAGACAACCACATAAAGAAAGACAACAGGATATAGAAGAAAGCCGCAGAATTGTCCACACTAAATATAAAATATAAGATAACACAAGTGATATAAAGTTTTGGCGGTTACACCTATGAAGGCACAATCTAGTCAGTTCTGATGTGTAGGAGATTTTAAGCAAGTAATAGCCATATGGTGAGGAGAAAAATGTCAAGACTGTTAAAAGGTGCATGCCTCGAAATAAATCTTTGCACATTAAATAAATGAGACTCATATTTCTCAGATAATAGTTTATTTTCAAAAATCATAAATATAGCGAATACCGATAGTTTCTGGCGATGGTCAAGAAGGTGACATTTAGATGCGGGATATTTTGTTTAATGAAAAAAATGTATGAACAAATTATGCCATGTCATGGAACGCAGTAGCATAAACTGTTTATAAAAATAGACCAGTTCTATTTGGATATATACCTTAGTGTCTTTTTCCGTCCGGTGAATACTTATTTTATTTTATAATCTATCAGGAAGCACAAACACACACAAAAACAGATATATAATTGGAAGTGTGAAAGTCTGTGTGAAAAAGAAATATCTTCTCAAAAGAAAGTAAAAGCGGTAGGCGAAATTATTGTACATACGCTTTTACATAATATCTTGGTAACAACATCATTTGAAGACACACACATGAAAAAAGTTAAGGGACAAACCCACAGAAACGGCTTTTAAGACCTGTCTTATTTGACGGAGTGCGAAAGCTTCAGTGAAGCGAAAAGTTCTGCTGGAGACTGCGGATCTTACTTGCGATGGTATCGCAACATTGGCTTTAAATAATGATGAAAATGGTGTATACAATAGAACCTAACGAAAGCTAATTTTGTAAATATAGCGCTGAAATGATTCTGAAACGTACAATTTACTTTTCAAAGAGTAAACTTATAATACACATCACGGGTAAAGGTAATTAAACAACTTTGATATATTTTCATTCGGGTTGTATTGTATTGTATTTTATTTCTTCACCGTCATATTTCTACGATTACAAAAAATCACCGACGCCGGGGAGCGGTTTGATCCCCTTGTCCTGGAAATTGTGCCAGTTCCTGCCTTTTTTAATTAGGTTAGAAGTCTCAAACGTACTCAACAACGCATATTAAACGATAGCGTCGAATTTACGCCACCTACGAATAATGTATCGTGCAGATTTTCAACTTGCTCAAACAGAATGCCACAACTTTGATTGGTGGTAATTTCCAGTATAAACTGAAAAATAATTTGACGGTTATACTGGGAATCGAACCCAAAACCCTTGGGTGCAGAGTTACACGCTCTTACTACCGGACCACCGATGGTACTTCAACTCTGTATTGTACATTAAAAATTAGGACAATATCATATTTTCCCCAATGAAAAATAAAAATATAAAATTTTTGTAACTATATGTTTAACACCTTGTATCTCGAAAACTGTCGAATTTATTGTATGGCTTTATATAAAAAAATATCTTAGTTTTGTTACGTTCTATAACTTGGCTATGCTAAAAAATTGAATTTCAACGACCAAAAATTCAACGTAAATTACATCAAGTACCTAGAATTTCTAAATCTACAAATGTCAAATTAATTTGTCAAAAATTGTCAAGATAAAAAGTACAGTCTGCGTATTCAAAAGTAATTTGCAGTTTTATAAGGCAAAAATATAATGTTGCCTATACTCGAAGAGTTGTACAAAGCCCTTGTTATAACGTTTCTTGATGCAGCTGTTTATAAGGGTAAGTCAAACAATTATTATAAGTAGTAACTATTTTTCAAGATTATGCTTATCTCACAAATGACTGTATTAGTTTATATTGCTACTTTTGCATTACATATTAGGGTATCTGGAAGAATACTGTGAAACTACGGGGGACTGGGCTTTTACCTAAATTTTCTTAATCATTAGGTGCTACAATATCATATTACGATGTGTGGTCACCTGTGGTGAGCACTAATACGTAAAATTAGGAAAAACAAATTCATCACAATACACATTTTAGACTTAGGCCTAAAAACTGTATTTTGGTGAATTGATAAATACAATTAGGAGAACCAAATTTATTACCAAACATTTTTTAAACTTAGATCTAAAAACTGTATTTAGATCAATTGGCTTCTCCTAATTGCACTTAAGGATTAATTATGTTCGATAAAACATATCCTACAAAGATTATTTAATTATTGTTTCGATTTCTTTGATTGGCGAATAAAAGATCAGCTAGTGCACAAGCAGATATATTGCTGACAAACAAGCTTTTGTTATTTGGTGATTTGGAGGCGACTAGATTTCCTGTTATTTTTTATTCGTTGTACTCTTTGTGACATAATTTTTCTTCTTGTCTCGCACTCGTTAAACATTTACCAGTTTTGGTTTAAAACATGCAGAAAGACTTCTTTGGGTTATAGCTTCGCTCCGTCTCTGACGTAGCGAAGGTGGTTTATTTTTTTCAGGGAGAAAGAAACCTTTTTCTTTCTTGTCAGCACTGTAGAAAATCCTAAGCTAGTCAATAAAACTTATTTGGTTAATTTTTCCTTTTCTAATTTGTAAATAATAAAATATCTACCAAAAATTTATGGGTAGGTATGTAGGTATATGTGTTTTTTTATATAATATTGCTGCCTGCTGCATGTTTGTAAATTGAAACCTGATTTTTATATAAATTTTTCAAATAAGCAATAACATTCAGCATACTACCGCATGCAGGTTACAGAGAGAAATCTCTTAAAGACATGTTCTTCTCTAAATACTTTGTTCTATTTTACTAGTTTATATGATGAAGTAGCCAGTTTTAATGCTGTAGTCTTATATATTGATTAAACTACCTATAAATTTGTATTTAGCAGATTATCGGGCGCCTATTAAGTAGTAAGAGGTTAGCATATAAGTTTTTACTAATTAGTTTTTTGTTATTTACAGGTTTGGAATACATTGGATACCCGGTTACGGTATACACCTTTTACTTTTTATCTATAATTATTTTGCTGGCGTCGCAATCCTACAACATTTACAATCTCTCAAGGGAGTTAAGAGATGCAGAGGGAAGACGCAGGATATTTCTTCGCTTTATTGATGAGAACCGTCTTAGATGTGCTCCAGGTGGTTAAGCGACATGAACAGTAAAAGCGGCGCCATTTTCTACACAGCTTAGATTTATCAATACCTGTTGTATATCTTTTATTTCTTGGATTTACTTAATCAATAAATAGTTTGATTTGATGTAGTCCAATTTTGTATTTAGTTTTAATTTGCATGTGTAATTCATTGTCAATTAATGACTAATTCATCAATAGAGGGTTGTAGTACACTACTTTTAGTAAACAAAATTTTTTAAATGTATCAATCTAGTTAAAAATCCATAAACTATCAAAAATGCAAGAAAAAGGACAGATCACTGAGCTAGGTATTTTAAACTTGGCACTATCGGCTTTCAACAATAGAAATATTATAAGAAATAAGGCGAGTACCATTGGTACAACCACAGTAAATAACAATCTTAATATCACAAATAAGTACAAGTTAAGGAACCCGAACCACCTCAACACATTTTTAAAGATCTGACGATCGTTTCACTGATAAAGTTAGCATCATCAGAGAATGAAAAGTTTTTCGGTTTTTAAAAATGTGTTGTATTTGAGTTCTCCACAGTGTACTTGTCACTGCTCTTCTCAGTTTCCAAGCTTCACTTAGTTTAAAAGCAGCAGGAAATATAGCATTGAGAAAATTAAAAAAACACTGGACGCAGCAAGTGCGTTATGGTAGTGAATTTTCATAAAAATGTTTCTAATAGCAAATATGTTTTTTAAGAAAGCAGGCACCAAATTTGGTTACCAGTGTAATTTATATATTAGAAACAATGTATCATATTTCATCAAAATAACTTTATTGTTTGAAAATGTACAAAAATTTTCGAAAGTAAACTTAAATTTTTCCCGAAAAAACTGGTTTTCTGGTCAACCTTATAGGTTAATAGCAAATTGATTCACAATTTGAAGCATTTAATGAAAATTCGCTACCATAACGCACTTGCTGCGTCCCGAATTTCTTTTCTTACAAAGATGTATTATATTTCGATGGAAAATACAAAATGCAATAACATAGGGCGTGTTCGATTAAAAAAATTCACTAAAAAAAAAGAAAATTTGAATCACCAACGACTTATGGGCCACCCTGTAATTGTGGAAATATTTTTTAAGATGTAGCTTAAGACACCCTACAATTAATGTATACAACTTTTTTTCGTAACTTGAATAATAACGGATATATTGCGCTTTAATGATTTTTTACGATAATTCGACAAAAATGATAGGCCATTAAACGATAAACTCTATAGCTAACACTACTGCTAAAGTATCAGAGAAAGGGTCTATTTGAAATGAATTTTCTGGGAATATTTTAGTAAAATGAAGGACAATGACGATTGAAACTAAGAGCTCAGGCTTTGTAAAACATTATTCTTGAGACATTTTCCTTCCATAGATCATATTAATTTCAGGTTCATTGCCTAAATATTAACAATTTTGACGTTTAAAATCGCGACTTTGACGTTTTGAGGAAAACCCAAATTTATTTTTCTTTAAATGCCTGTAACTTTTTTGTCCTTTAACCGACAGCGCTAAATTTTGGTAGGTAGCTTACATATAACTATATAAACCCGTGTACCAAATTTAGTTGCCCTTACTTTGTTAATTCCGGAGATATAAATTTTTTTCGATTTTTTTCGAAAAAAAACACAAAATTTTCCGGGAAAACCTCGGCGGATTTTCCTGGATAACGAACTTATCCAAGCCACTCGCGAAAGGAAGGTACTCACCAAATTTTATCAAAATCGGTCCTTTATTTTTTTAGTTATAGGTGTGACACATAAATATATAAACATATATATATATATATATATATATATATATATATATATATATATATATATATATATATATATATATATATATATGTATATATATATATATATATATATATATATATATATATATATATATATATATATATATATATATATATATAAACATATAAAGTCTGAAACCGACCTCGGATTTGGGTTCCAGGAGTCCTAAATAGCGCTCATTTGAAGAAATTTTTTCAAAATTCAAAAGTCAAGATCTCCTCATTAGTGAATTTTTTTTAAGAAAATTCACTAAAACAGACACAGAAAGACAAACCAAGAATTACTTTACAAGAATTTATCATTAGAAATAGACAACCACATAAAGAAAGACAACAGGATATAGAAGAAAGCCGCAGAATTGTCCAAACTAAATATAAGATAACACAAGTGATATAAAGTTTTGGCGGTTACACCTATGAAGGCACAATCTAGTCAGTTCTGATGTGTAGAAGATGTTAAACAAGTAATAGTCATATGGTGAGGAGAAAAATGTCAAGACTGTTAAAAGGTGCATGCCTCGAAATAAATTTTTGCACATTAAATAAATGAGACTCATATTTCTCAGATAATAGTTTATTTTCAAAAATCATAAATATAGCGAATACCGATAGTTTCTGGCGATGGTCAAGAAGGTGACATTTAGATGCGGGATATTTTGTTAAATGAAAAAAATGTATGAACAAATTATGCCATGTCATGGAACGCAGTAGCATAAACTGCTTATAAAAATAGACCAGTTCTATTTGGATATATACCTTAGTGTCTTTTTCCGTCCGGTGAATACTTATTTTATTTTATAATCTATCAGGAAGCACAAACACACACAAAAACAGATATATAATTGGAAGTGTGATAGTCGGTGTGAAAAAGAAATATCTTCTCAAAAGAAAGTAAAAGCGGTAGGCGAAATTATTGTAGATACGCTTTTACATAATATCTTGGTAACAACATCATTTGAAGACACACACATGAAAAAAGTTAAGGGACAAACCCACAGAAACGGCTTTTAAGACCTGTCTCATTTGACGGAGTGCGAAAGCTTCATTGAAGCGAAAAGTTCTGCTGGAGACTGCGGATCTTACTTGCGATGGTATCGAAACATTGGCTTTAAATAATGATGAAAATGGTGTATACAATAGAACCTAACGAAAGCTAATTTTGTAAATATAGCGCTGAAATGATTCTGAAACGTACAATTTACTTTTCAAAGAGTAAACTTATAATACACATCACGGGTAAAGGTAATTAAACAACTTTGATATATTTTCATTCGGGTTGTATTGTATTGTATTTTATTTCTTCACCGTCATATTTCTACGATTACAAAAAATCACCGACGCCGGGGAGCGGTTTGATCCCCTTGTCCTGGAAATTGTGCCAGTTCCTGCCTTTTTTAATTAGGTTAGAAGTCTCAAACGTACTCAACAACGCATATTAAACGATAGCGTCGAATTTACGCCACCTACGAATAATGTATCGTGCAGATTTTCAACTTGCTCAAACAGAATGCCACAACTTTGATTGGTGGTAATTTCCAGTATAAACTGAAAAATAATTTGACGGTTATACTGGGAATCGAACCCAAAACCCTTACAGAGTTACACGCTCTTACTACCGGACCACCGATGGTACTTCAACTCTGTATTGTACATTAAAAATTAGGACAATATCATATTTTCCCCAATGAAAAATTAAATATAAAATTTTTGTAACTATATGTTTAACACCTTGTATCTCGACAACTGTTGTATTTATTGTATAGCTTTATATAAAAAATATAATGTTGCCTATACTCGAAGAGTTGTACAAAGCCCTTGATATAACGTTTCTTGATGCAGCTGTTTATAAGGGTAAGTCAAACAATTATTATAAGTAGTAACTATTTTTCAAGATTATGCTTATCTCACAAATGACTGTATTCGTGTATATTGCTACTTTTGCACTACATATTAGGGCATCTGGAAGAATACTTTAAAACTACGGGAAACTGCGCTTTTACCTAAATTTTCTTAATCATTAGGTGCTACAATATCATATTACGATGAGTGGTAACCTGTGGTGAGCACTAATAAGTAAAATTATGAGAAAGAAATACATCACAATACGGTTTTTAGACTTAGGTCTAAAAACTGTATTTTGGTGAATTGATAAGTACAATTAGGAGAACCAAATTTATCACCAAACATTTTTTAAGCTTAAATCTAAAAACTGTATTTAGATCATGTGGCTTATCCTAATTGCACTTAAGGAATAATTATGTTCTATACAACATATCCTACAAAGATTTTTTAATTATTGTTTTAATTTCTTTGATTGGCGAATAAAAGATCAGCTAGTGCACAAGCAGATTAATTGCTGCAAACAAGCTTTTGTTATTTGGTGATTTGGAGGCGACTAGATTTCCCGTTGTTTTTTATTCATTGTACTCTTTGTGACATAATTTTTCTTCTTGTCTCGCATTCGTTAAACATTTACCAGTTTTGGTTTAAAAAATGCACAAAGCTTTCTTTTGGTTATAGCTTCGCTCCGTCTCTGACGTAGCAAAGGTGGTTTATTTTTCTCAGGGAGAAAGACACCTTTTTCTTTCTTGTCGGCATTGTAGAAAATCCTAAGCTAATAAACAAAAGTTATTTGGCAAATTTTCACTTTTATAATTTGTAAATAATAAAATATCTACCAAAAATTTATGGGTAGGTATGTAGGTATATGTGTTTTTTTTTATAATATTGCTGTCTGCTGCATCTTTGTAAATTAAAAACTAATTTTTATATAAATTCTTCAATTAAGCAATCACTAATCACCGCATGCAGGTTACAGAGACAATTGAGAAATTTCTTCAAGTAATATTTTTCTCTAAATGCTCGGTTATATTTTTTTACTACTCTATGTGATGAAGTAGCCAGTTTTAATGCTGTAGTCTTATACGTTGATTACACTACTTATAGATTTGTATGAAGCAGATTATCGGGCGCCTATTAAGTAGTAAGAGGTTAGCATATAAGTTTTTACTAATTAGTTTTTTGTTATTTACAGGTTTGGAATACATTGGATACCCGGTTACGGTATACACCTTTTACTTTTTATCTATAATTATTTTGCTGGCGTCGCATGCCTACAACATTTACAATCTCTCAAGGGAGTTAAGAGTTGCAGAGGGAAGACGCAGGATATTTCTTCGCTTTATTGATGAGAACGGTCTTAAATGTGCTCCAGGTGGTTAAGCGACATGAACAGTAAAAGCGGCGCCATTTTCTATACAGCTTATATTTATCAATGCCTGTTTTATATCCTTTATTTCTTGGATTTACTTAATCATTAAATAGTTTGATTTGATGTAGTCCAATTTTGTATTTAGTTTTAATTTGCATGTGTAATTCATTGTCAATTAATGACTAATTCATAAATAGAGGGTACACTACTTTTACTAAAGAAAATTTAAAAAATGTATCAATCTAGTTAAAAAACCCATAAACTATCAAAAATGCAAGAAAAAGGACAGATGACTGAGCTAGGTATTTTAAACTTGGCACTATCGGCTTTCAACAATAAAAATATTATAAGAAACAAGACGAGTACCATTGGTACAACCACAGTAAATAACAATCTTAATATCACAAATAAGTGCAAGTTAAGGAACCCGATCCACCTCAACACATTTCTAAAGATCTGACGATCGTTTCCCTGACAAAGTTAGCATCATCAGAGAATGAAAAACTTTTCGGTTTTTTAAAATGTGTTGTATTTCAGTTCTCCACAGTGTACTTGTCAGTGCTCTTCGCAGTTTCCAGTCTTCACTTATTTTAAAAGCAGCAGAAAATATAGCATTGAGAAAATTTTAAAAAAAACAGACTCAGAAAGACAAACCAAGAATTACTTTACAAGAGTTTATCATTAGAAATAGACAACCACATAAAGCAAGACAACAGGATAGAGAAGAAAGCCGCAGAATTGTCCAAACTAAATATAAAATATAAGATAACCCAAGTGATATAAAGTTTTGGCGGTTACACCTATGAAGGCACAATCTAGTGAGTTCTGATGTGTAGAAGATTTTAAGCAAGTAATAGTCATATGGTGAGGAGAAAAATGTCAAGACTGTTAAAAGGTGCATGCGTCGAAATAAATTTTTGCACTTTAAATAAATGAGACTCATATTTCTCAGATAATAGTTTATTTTCAAAAGTCATAAATATAGCGAATACCGATAGTTTCTGGCGGTGGTCAATAAGGTGACATTAGATGCGGAATATTTTGTTTAAATTAACAAATGTATAAACAAATTATGCCATGTCATGGAACGCAGTAGGATAAACTGTTTATAAAAATAGACCAGTTCTATTTGTGATATATATATATATATATATACCTTAGTGTCTTTGTTCGTCCGGTGAATACTTATTTTATTTTATAATCTATCAGGAAGCACAAACACACACAAAAACAGATATATAATTGGAAGTGTGATAGTCGGTGTGGAAAAGAAATATCTTCTCAAAAGAAAGTGAAAGCGGTAGGCGAAATTATTGTACATACGCTTTTACATAATATCTTGGTAACAACATCATTTGAAGACACACACATAAAAAAAGTTAAGGGACAAACCCACAGAAACGCCTTTTAAGCGCTGTCTCATTTGACAGAGTGCAAAAGCCTCATTGAAGTGAAAAGTGCTGCTGGAGACTGCGGGTTTTACTTGCGATGGTATCGCACCATTGCCTTTAAATAATGGTGAAAATTGTGTCTAAAATGGAACCTAACAAAAGCTAATTTTGTAAATATAGCGCTAGAAGTGTTTCTGAAACGTACAATTTAGTTTTGAAAGAGTAAACTTATAATACACATCACGGGTAAAGGTAATTAAACAACTTTGATATATTTTGATTCGAGTTGTATTGTATTGTATTTTATTTCTTCACCGTCATGATCTACGATTACAAAGAATCACCGACGCCGGGGAGCGGTTTGATCCCCTTGTCCTGGAAATTGTGCCAGTCCCTGCCTTTTTTAATTGGATTAGAAGTCTCAAACGTACTCAACAACGCATATTAAACGATAGCGTCGAATTTACGCCCCCTACGAATAATGTATCGTGCAGATTTTCAACTTGCTCAAACAGAATGCCACAACTTTGGTTGGTGGTAATTTCCAATATAAACTGAAAAATAATTTGACGGTTATACTGGGAATCGAACCCAAAACCCTTGGGTGCAGAGTTACACGCTCTTACTACCGGACCACTGATGGTACTTCGATTCTGTATTGTACATTAAAAATTACTACAATATCATCATATTTTCCCCAATGAAAAATTAAATATAAAATTTTTGTAACTATATGTTTAACACCTTGTATCTCGAAAACACTTGAATTTATTGTATGTCTTTATATAAACAAATATCTTAGTTTTGTTACGTTCTATAACTTAGCTATGCTAAAAAATTGAATTTTAACGACCAAAAATTCAACGTAACTTACATCAAGTACCTAGAATTCCTAAATCTACAAATGTCAAATTGATTTGTCAAAAATTGTCAAGATAAAAAGTACAGTCTGCGTATTCAAAAGTAGTTTGCAGTTTCTAAGGCAAAAATATAATGTTGCCTATACTCGAAAAGTTGTACAAAGCCCTTTTTATAACGTTTTCTGAGTCAGCTGTTTATAAGGGTAGGTCAAACAATTATTATAAGTAGCAACTATTTTCCAAGATTATGCTTATCTCACAAATGACTGTATTAGTGTATATTGCTACTTTTGCATTACTTATTGGGGTATCTGGAAGAATACTTTAAAACTACGGGAAACTGGGCTTTTACCTAAATTGTCTTAATCATTAGGTGCTACAATATCATATTACGATGACTGGTCACCTGCGGTGAGCACTAATAAGTAAAATTATGAGAAACAAATTCATCACAATACAGTTTTTAGACTTAGGCCTAAAAACTGTATTTTGGTGAATTGATAAATACAATTAGGAGAACCAAATTTATCACCAAACATTTTTTAAACGTAGATCTAAAAACTGGATTTAGATCAATTGGCTTCTCCTAATTGCACTTAAGGATTAATTATGTTCGATAAAACATATCATACAAAGATTTTTTAATTATTGTTTTGATTTCTTTGATTGGCGAATAAAAGATCAGCTAGTGCACAAGCAGATATATTGCTGACAAACAAGCTTTTGTTATTTGGTGATTTGGAGGCGACTAGATTTCCCGTTGTTTTTTATTCATTGTACTCTTTGTGACATAATTTTTCTTCTTGTCTCGCACTCGTTAAACATTTACTAGTTTTGGTTTAAAAAATGCAGAGAGATTTCTTCGGGTTATAGCTTCGCTCCGTCTCTGACGTACCGAAGGTGGTTTATTTTTTTCAGAGAGAAAGAAACCTTTTTCTTTCTTGTCAGCACTGTAGAAAATCCTAAGCTAATAAATAAAACTTATTTGGTTAATTTTTCCTTTTCTAATTTGTAAATAATAAAATATCTACCAAAAATTTATGGGTAGGTATGTAGGTATATGTGTTTTTTTATATAATATTGCTGCCTGCTGCATGTTTGTGAATTGAAACCTGATTTTTATATAAATGTTTCAATTAAGCAATAAGATTCAGCATACTACCGCATACAGGTTACAGAGACAATTGAGAAATTTCAAGTAATATTTTTCTCTAAATGCTCTGTTATATTTCACTACTCTATATGATGAAGTAGCCAGCTTTAATGCTGTAGTCTTATAGGTTGATTAAACTACTTATTGATTTGTATTAAGCACATTATCGGGCACCTATTAAGTAGTAAGAGGTTAGCATATAAGTTTTTACTAATTAGTTTTTTGTTGTTTACAGGTTTTGAATACATTGGATACCCGGTTACGGTATACACCTTTTACTTTTTGTCTATAATTATTTTGCTGGCGTCGCATGCCTACAACATTTACAATCTCTTAAGTGAGTTAAGAGATGCAGAGGGAAGACGCAGGACATTTCATCGTTTTGCTAATGAGAACCGTCTTAGACGTGCTCCAGGTGGTTAAGGGACACGAACAATAAAAGCGGCGCTATTTTCTACACAGCTTATATTTATCAATACCTGTTTTATATCTTTTATTTCTTGGATTTATTTAATCAATAAATAGTTTGATTTGATGTAATCAAATTTTGTATTTAGTTTCAATTTGCATTTTCAATTAATGACTAATTTATCCTTAGATAGTTGTAGTACACTACTTTTAGTAAACAAAATTTTAAAAATGTGTCAATCTATTTTAAAAATCTATTAACTATCAACAATGCTAGAAAAAGGACAGATCACTGAGATAAATCCCAGTATTTTAAACTTTAAGCATTTTTAAAGATCTGACGATCGTTTCACTGACAAAGTTAGCGTGATCAGGGAATGAAAAGTTTTGCAGTCTTTAAATTTGTTGTATATGTGTTCTCCACAGTGAACTCGTCAGTGCTCTTCTCAGTTTCTAGTCTTCACTTAGTTTAATAGCAGCAGAAAATATAGCATTGAGAAAATTAAAAAAAACAGACTCAGAAAGACAAACCAAGAATTACTTTACAAGAATTTATCATTAGAAATAGACAACCACATAAAGCAAGACAACAGGATAGAGAAGAAAGCCGCAGAATTGTCCAAACTAAATATAAAATATAAGATGAAACAAGTGATGTAAATTTTTGGCGGTTTGATCTATGAAGGCACAATCTAATGAGTTCTGAGGTGTACAATATGTTAAGCATGTGATAGACATATGGCGAGGAGAAAAATGTCAAGATTGTAAAAAAGTCTGGACACAGCAAGCGCGTTAGGGAAGTGAATTTTCTTAAAATGTTTTTAATTGAAAATATGTGTCTTTAATACAAGCAGGAATCAATTTGGTCACCGGTATAACCTATATTTCTGCTATATAGGTACAATGTAATATATATACCAACATAACTGGTTTGAAAATGTACAAACATTTTCCGAAAATAAACTTAAAACATTTAAAAAAAAACTCATTTCCTAGCTGACGAGGCTTAGGTTAATAGCACATTGCGTTATTGAATTTCGAAGCGTTTAAGGAAAATTCGCTACTATAACACGCTTACGATTTTTTTACAAACATGCATCCTATTTCGATGGAAAATGCAAAAATGCAATAAGGAATGTTCAAAAAAAAAGTTGGTATCACCAACGACTTATGGGCCACCTGTGGTTGTCAAAATAATTTTATAAGATGCAGCTCAAAACACCCTATAGGCAACGTATAAAATTTTTCCTCGTATCTTACATAATAACAATTATATTGTGTTTTACGGTAGAAATTCGTCACACTGTATATATGTAAACAGAAAGTAAACCCGGATATGGATTCTAGGGGGTCTAGTTTGCGCTCATTTGAAGAAATCTTTTTAGAATTCAAAAGACGCTACTTAACTTTACGGTTAAGACGTTTGAAATTTTAAAAACAATTTATTCACTACATTACAAAATGACTACTTAATGCAATAATAATGTAAAATTAGATGCAATTATAAATGTCAACATAAGTGTAATATGAAAGAGGTTAGCACACGATGTGCCTGGCTTAACTTGGAAACAAGAATGAACGACGCTATGCAGGCGTTCAGTCTATTTATAACAACTCCCCCGGGAGTGGCACTATTGTCTTCCCGAGGTGACTTTGGGTTTCGCTGACTCGGTTTCCCACGTGTGGTCTTTTGTTTACTGCGTTGTCCAAGGTTTGCACATCAGCTTATTTGAAGGCGCCTTCTATCTTCCTGATGACTCAGCTATTCTGTTCATGGGAAGACGACTTGGTGTTACAATGGCTCTTTGTTGGTGGTCCATTTATCTCCTCCCCTTTTTGAAGAACAAAGCTACGGTTCGTTCCGGATTTTCAAAGGAAATACGTCTCGGTGTTTGTTGGATTTTCTGCTTTATGTTTCCTCCATTTATTTATCCCCTTTTTGTTGCCGTTGTTCCGAATGGTTGTTATTAATTTTGCATTAGTTACATAACTTTGTATTTTATTGATTTCTTTAATTATAGATTTTGGTTTTAATATTGACGTGTGAAATATTCCCAACTTTGAAAAAGTAATTGCATTTTCTGTTGTTAACGCCAGCTCCTAAATATTGTTCAGTAAATGGCTTAACTGTGTGAGTAATTCTAAAATTTTTATGCGGTGGTAATGAGTTAGTTGTTCACTCCTAAGGATATTAATTGTATTTCTTATTCGTTTATTCTATTTACTACTGTGTCTTGATTATTACACAATTTGACTATTGTTTGGTTGACTTCTTTTATGACGTCAATCATGAGGGAATTTTGTGATTGAAAAGTTCATGGATTTCACTTTGATCTGTTGTCAAAACCGCTATTGCCCGATATATCATTTTCCCGTCTTGTGAATCTAGATTTCCTGTGATTGGCTTAAATATATAACTTAGTCCGCTTATTATGCCACGTTTCTGCCTGTTATTAAAATTGTTTATATTTGGGAAAATCCTATAAAATATATCTATGTTTTCTATAGTAAAATTCAAGGTTAATATAAAATTTTGATATTCAGAATCGTAGTCGGTCGTCATGTAGTTAATAGTGTTTGCGTAGTGTTGCTTTATTTGGTCGTAGTTTTTATGTAATTGTGTCAAGTCATGTATATGCAGTAAATTCCACCTGTTTGTCTCTGTGTATGCTGGTCCTATTTTCCTGGGTAGCATGCCTAGATTGCCTGTCAAGTCTTGTATTTGTCCATTTATTCCCGTTGTAAGGAACCTGAAAGGCGTAAATTTCATAAATGTGCTATAGTTTGTTCGTCATTTTTATGGTTTATTAAAATATCTTTGTTATGTTCTAGAAATGAAATTATTGAATAGAGTCCTGAAAATAGATTTTTATGTTTTTGTGGAATCCTGGCGGAATATTTTTATAGACTATGTCGCCTTCTTTGAATGGTTGGTTAGTGTGTTTGTTCGTCCTTTGTAATGTTTTAACTTTCAAATTTTCGATCCGGCTTCTTACTATTTCGTAAATAATTTGCATTAAGTCTTTATGTTGTACGTTATACTCTTGGGTAATTATTACTTCCGGGTCATAGTTGAACATTTCTGGTATATATCCAAATATTAAATCGAACGGTGGTTTCAGTGTCTGTGAATGTATTGTTGAGTTATAATCAAAGATACAGTATGGTATTAAGTCGATGGGTTTCATATTTTAAAATTTTGTCTTAAACAACCGATAATGTTCGATAATCGTGCTGTGAAATCTTTCAATGGGTCCGTTTGATGTTGGGTTTTGAGGTGTGTTTGTATGCAACTCTATTTGATATGCTTCCAGTAGTTCGTTTACTGTCAGGTTCGAAAACTCCGTACCCGGGTCTGCAATTAGTGTTTTACACGCTCCATATTGTGAAAAAATTTGACTAGATTTTTCGCAATCTCGGTTGTACTTTTACTCTTGATAGGAAATGCTTGGCCAAATTTACTAAATGGATATGTTATTGTTCGGAAGATGGCTTGTTCCATTTGGCATGTACTTATGTGTAGTATTTCTAACGGCTTGGATGCTGTGGGGGTGTGTTCTAATGCGATTTGTACTGGGTTCCGGTTGTACTTGCATGTTTTGCATAATTCACAATTTCGTACATACTCTTCTATATGTTTCTTCCGCTCCCCGATGATTAATCTTTTCCTCATGATATTTCATGATCGTCTCGGTTAACTCGTCCTCGTTAATTTCATTCCTAATTTCCAAACATCTATAAAATTTGGGTGATTCCAGATTATTAAAATTTTTATTGATTGACGAACTTACTAATTACACAATACACACAATAATATGTCCTTTGGGGTAAACAGCATTCTTTTATAAATGTTTCTATTTGGCTGGGTTCATTTAAATTAAAGTTTGCATATATGAAATTTCGTTTCTCTTTTCTGAGAATATGTCTGGTTTGCCCGTATTTTTAAAACTATCTCATTGGTTTTGCTGTTAAAGATTTCTTCCTCGAGTATCGGTATACCGGATGCTGAGTATGACTCTGCATTTGTGTTAGCTGTTTCGTCATCGTCAATTTATATTATTTCCTCCTCTTCGTCAATGTTATTGGCCATTGATTGGTTATCTATATCCAGTGGGTTTATTTCTACTCTGGAAAGTGCATCTGATGCGCAGTTTAACTCTCCATTCTTACATTCGATTTTAAATATATATTCTTCTAGTTTTAATCTCCGACGGAGTAATTTTGAATTCGGTTGTTTTAAAGAAAATAACCATTTTAATGGTTTATGGTCTGTATAGAAGGTGAATTTCCGTCCGTACAAGTATGGTCTGAAATAATTTGTTGCCCATACGATGGCTAATAATTCTTTCTCTATCGTGCTGTACCTAGATTCTGTTTTATTCAATGTACGACTGGCGTAAGCTATCGGGTGGTCCGAATTTGGTTCTGGCTCAATATTCCAGCTATCGCTACATTGAAAGCGTCTTGTTAATATAAAATCTTTGGTAAAATCTGATGGTATTAGCACAGGTGAATTCATTAAAATGTTTTTACACGAGTTAAAGGCAGCAATGTATTCCTCATCGTTAATGTTTATTTTAGAGTTTTTCTTTAAGCATTTGGTTAGTTGTTTTTAAGTTGCTTTGTTTGAAGCGCTCAAATACTGGTTTTAGTTTTTCTATGTGTTCCTGACTTGACCTGACGTGGAGAAGACTATGACGTCATCCATGTATACAAGGCATGTTTGTCCAATTAGGCCCTCTAATACGTTCTGTATGAGCCTAGAAAAGGTTGCTGGAGCCCCTGATAACTCAAAAGGCATTCTGGTATATTCCCAATGGCCCGTATCAGTGGTAAACGCTGTTTTCTCTATGTCCCTGGGGTCCGGCTCGATTTGTTGATATCCAGATATTAAATCGATCGTCGAAAAATATTGGGCTCTCCCAATTTTGTCCAATATTTCATCTATTTTGGGAATTGGGTGTCTATCTGATATGGTTTTCTAACTTAGTTTCCTGTCATCTACCACAATTCTCTATTTTTATTTATTTGATTTATCGATTTTTTTATATGACCCAAATTGGTGAGCTATATAGACTGTGGCTTTTCCTAATAATTTTTTGCTTTAGCATGTCATTTATTTGTCGGTCTACTTCTGGTTTATGTACGTAAGGGTATCTGTATAATTTAGAATGGATGGGTATGTCATCGGTCGTCCTTACTGGGTGTTTTATTACATTGGTGTGAGTCAAGGGTTCATCTTTATTTAGAAAGATGTCCTGATATTCCGACAATAAATTAAATAATACTTGCTTTTCTTCATCATTTAAGTAATCCGTATCTATATGCTCAATTATTACTTTTTCGTTTACAGTTGGTTTTTGGTTGCTCCTCGTATTGTGGCTATTGATATTGTTAATCTGAACTGCACGAGAAATGCTAGTTAATTGATTGATTTCAATCGATTGAATAAAAAAATATATTTATTAATTATTATTACAAGAACACATAGAACTACTGTTACAAAATATTAAAAGTGACTTAACAATAATAATGTTTCTCTACTGTCTCACTTTCATCACTCCGCTACGTGTTCCCACCTCCAGTCTTTAATTCCACGGAATGCAAAGCTCTGTCGTTCCCGTGTGAAATTCCGATTCAGCAGTTTGTACACTTGTGCAGTGATGTGGACTGCAAAGTTCCAACCGTCGTTCCCACATGAAACGAATGGGTCCCTCATGTAGATTTTGGATGTTTCTTCTTTGCTCTTCTAAAGCCGTTTGTATATGATTTATTTCTTCTAAATTGATCGGGTCCAGTTTGATCGGGATGGTTTCTTTCTCTTCTACTCTCTTAAGTTGGTATTGGATATCGACTTTGGGAAGTTCCATAATTCCGAAATGATGGCGTGAATCTTGATGTGTTCTCATGGTATGTTGATCGATTGATATGTCGCAATTTGGATAAATTTCCATATCTTTGGACTTTCCACATTGCTGTACTGCGACCACTTCTTTAGGGGCTATGATCATCCACTTATTGATTTCAAGTTTTTAGATCTTGGTATTCTCCACTTTAGTCAGCAGCGGGTGGCAAGTGTTATTTTTCATATATTTAAGCATCTGCACCTCACAGGGTGGCGATTGTTCAATTTTCATGGTGTTCGTCTCTTGACATAAGTATTCTTGATTTGATACTTCTTTGCATTTGTGGTTTGAGAACATATAGTTTTGCTCATTTAGGAGAAGGTATTTGGATTTTGGTATTATAACTTGGAAGTTATAATTGATTGGAACCGGTAGAGGCTATAAATGATAGTAATTGTAATTCCCGATTTCAACTATAGGAATTTCTATTATAAAAACAATTTTGTTTTCCTTACTGTATGCTTTAATATTTAGTGTCTGTTCAAATAATAATATATTTTCGATCTCAGGTGTAAATGATAACTTACTTGATATTAATTTTGTTTCTACGAATTTTATTTCTGATAGGAGATCTGTTGGTTCAGTCATTGAGTTATGAAATGTATTTAATTTTGCAAAACTGATAGCTACTTCGATTGTCTCAAATATGTCGTATATAGTTTGGTAATAGGCACTAATTTGTGATAGGAGCATTTGAATAAGGAAAAAGTTATAAGTTTCAGTGTTTTCTAATTTGATGTTCTTGATTGCCATTTCAGTTTGAACTATTCTTGATTCTAAAATGATCTGATTATGTTCAAGAGTCCGAGTCACATTGTAAAATTTTGGTATTGTGGATTGCAGTAACGTAATTTGTTCTGCCTTTAATGTTTTAATTTTGAGCTGGCTTTCTGACAGCGATGTGATTGCTTGATCGTATCTTAAGGCATCACCTTGATCTAAATTTCCAGTAATTGCCCTTATTATTGAACCAATACCATCAATGAGCCCTGTTTTCGTTCTTTTATAGACTGGATTTAATTGGATTATTTGTCTGTTTATTCTATTTTCTAGATTAACGACCAAATTATAAGAGTTATAGAATTATCTCTTATGTGATGCAGAGTTCTCTATAGCAACTTTTAGTCTTAGAAAATTTTGTTGAAGCTCTTTAAATTCTTTTAAAATACTGGTGATGTCAAATATTTGTATAAATGACCAGTGATCTATAATATTTTGTGCTGAACCTAGTTTTAGAGGTAGGAGACCAGGATAATCGTTGAGGTGATGAAACTTGGGGGTAGTAATGTCACAGATTGTCACTGTTCCCCACCTGTAACAACCGAAGTTGGTTTTAGTTCTTTAAAGTTTGAATTTTGTTATTATTATCTTTAATTTTTGCCTTATTATTTTCTACAATTTCTATAATAGTAAATGGCCCTTTAAATTTATTTTCCTTCTTGTTTCGCCTTCCCAATTTTTTATAAACTGTTTGTCCTAATTTAAACTGATAGGTTTCCGGCCCCAAGTGATTTCTGGAGTCTAATATTTTTTTGTTTATTGCTGATTTGATTTTGGTTTATCGATTTGTATAAGTTTTCAATTTTGTTCTTATGATTTAAAATGTACTCGTTAAAAAAATATATTTTTTCAGATCTGAGGGATCCCTTGCATTGGTGTGTCCTAGGGCAAGTTCTAAAGGAGTATATTTAGTTGAAGAATGTATTGAATTGTTGTACGCAATTACCGCATACTTCATAAGAGTTCGGACATTTTTATTTTTGTGTATTTCCCGTAGTATTCTTAAATGTTCCAGCAGAGTCGAGTGGAATCTTTCGACTAGACCGTTTGATTCGTGATGGGCTGGAGTTGTAAAGTGAATATTTATTTTGTGTAATTTTAACAGCTCTTGTACCATTAGGTTCTTAAATTTAGTTCCGGAATCAGAGATTATCCGCGAGGGCGTACCGTAAAATGAAAAGTATGTTATTAAGGACTCACATATTTCTATGGCGTTTTTGCTTTCTATATGTATAGCCTGACCTAGTCTACTAAAGGCATATATTATTGTCAAAAATTGTTGATTGTCAAATTGAAATATATCGACATGTATTAACTCGAAAGGTTTACCTACAGTTTCAGTTAATAACAATGGGACGTATGGTAGGTTTCTATTATACTTTGTTTCGTTACAAATTCTGCAGTTATTTATATAGTCACTAACACTTTTTTTCATATTTGGTCAGTAATAATTTCTTTCTAGTTTTTCTAAAGTTTCAGATATGCCGCGGTGGTAAGCCTTACCTTCATGTTGATATTTAATCATTAGTACCTGTTCGCCTTCTTTAATAATATTTACCATTTTGGTGCACATTATCATTTTCGAGTTACTACGACTAAAGTGCTCTATATAGGTCTGGTTAAATACAGGATACATAGATTTATCATAGAAGTATAAATGAAAGGTTTTGTCTTCACAAGTGTAAGATCTAAGGAATTCTAGAATGAGTTGCTTATTTGACTTAGGGATTTTAATGTGTAATTTTATGATTATGAAAACTTTCTGTTTTAACATCTGTTTGATTGTGAGGGTTGTTTGCAATAATTATTTGATTGTTTTTATTGTTAATTATTTCATCAAGAATTGGAATGCCGTTATTTAGGTTATCATTTCCACCTACAGTGTGTACTGTTTCAAAACAATTTTGATTACTTGTGTGTCTTAGCGGTTCCTCTGTTCTTTCTGTTTGATTGTTATTTAGATTGTCCGCAGGTCTTAAAAGGACGTCTGTAATTATTAAAATTTTGTCCTTTGTTTGTCGGCTAGTAGAGGATCTAGAGTTTATATTTGTGTATTCTAAGTTTCGGTTCGTTGATGGTTGAGGGTTTGTGTAAATATTTTCTGTCGAATTTTGAAAAAAATTTGGCAATATCTTGATTTACCTCACCTGGGTTACCTATTACCTTCATTCTCTATTGCATTGATTTGAATTCGGGATAGATCATTGGCATTAGTGTTTTATTTTCCCTTTTTATAAACTATTTCATAGTCAAACTCTTCCAACTGTAACCTTCACCTAACTAGTTTGGAATTGGGTTCTTTTGGGTTAAAGAGCCAAACTAATGGTCTGTGATCAGTATAAATTTTGAATTTACGTCCAAACAAGTAGGGTCTAAAATACTTGCATGCCCACACTATGGCTAACAGTTCTTTTTCTAATTGTTGAGTATTTATCTTCAGACTCGTTCAATGTTCTAGACGCATATGCTGTTGGTTTATCGTAAGGTATTTCTCCCTGAGACAAGACCGCCCCCAGAGTAAAGTTACTAGCATCCGTCGTAAGGATGAACGGCTTTGAGAAGTCTGGATATTGAAGTATTGGGCTGTTTATTAGCAAGTTTTTACAAATCTCGAAAGATTTAATAAACTCTGGACTGTAAATGACTATGTTATTCTTTTTTAAGCAAACCGTCATGGGTTTAGTAACCTTCGCAAAATCTTTAATAAATTTCCTGTAATAACCGAGAAGACCTAAAAATGATTTTATTTCTTTCTGTCTTGGGAATTGGAAATACTTTTATTGCTTCGATTTTATCAGCATTTGGTTTAACCCCTGCAGGTGTAATAACATGGCCCAGGTAAGCCACTCCTTTTTTCAAAAATTCTGATTTATCCAATTTGACTTTAAAATTTGCTTCCCTTAGTCTACTAAATATTTGCGTAAGCCGGTGAATATGTTCTTCCAGGGATGTACTAAAAATTATTATGTCGTCCAAATATACCAGACAAATTTCGTTTTGAAAACCTCCAAGTATATTGTCCATCACTCTCTGAAATGTCGATGGAGCGTTTTTTAACCCGAAACTCATTCTCTTAAATTCCCAATAGCCATGTTCCGTTGAAAATGGTGTTTTAGGATTATCATTGGGGTCCATTTCGATTTGGTGGTACCCGCTCGCAAGGTCTAGTGCACTAAAATATTGGCTTTTTCCGAGTTTATCTAATATATTCGCGATGTTAGGCAGAGGATATTTATCGTTAATAGTTTTGTCATTAAGTTTACGGTAGTCAATAACCATTCTCCATTTCCGTTTTCCGGAAGCATCTAATTTTTTTGGTACGATCCAGATAGGGGAGGACCAAGGAGACGTGGAGGGTTCAATGATGCCTTGTTCAAGTAATTTTGAAATTTAATCTTTTACTTCTTGTTTGTGAATTTCGGGATATCTATATGATTTTGTAAAAATAGGCTTTTCGTCCGTTAATTCGATTTTATGTTTAATTTGGTTGGTGAATGTTAGTGGCAAGCCTTCACTATAAAATATGTCCCTAAATTCAAAGCAAAGTTTACGAATGGCCTTATATTCCTCTTCGTTACAATGGCCTAATCGTAAATTTCTTAAATTAGATTTGAGTATGTTATCGTAATCTATATTATATGGTTCATCCGTTTCCATTTTTTCAATAAAATTAATTTCATTTACGTTTATTATTTCAATTTCTAGCGGTTCATATATGATAATTTTTACGGAATTTTCTTCAGGGTTAGTTAATGTGGTTGTTGCAAAATAGTTTTCAATTGTTACAATAGCTTGTGGCATTTCAACATTACAGCCAAAGTTAGTATATTTAAGGATGCCTGTTCCGGAATGACAATTTACTGGCAATTTTTTTGCTGTGTTCCAGCCGGAATGACGTATCTAATGGGCCTAAAATTGGTGTTATTTGTATTTTTGCTATTCCCTTGGAAAATATCATAAATAATCGGGACAATAGCATTTGGTGTAATTATTTTAAGGGCATTTAGGTCAATGTTAGCTTTTAAGGGTCTTAAAAGGTCGGTTCCAATAAGACCATCATAATTATCAGAAAAATCAAAAAGGTAAAATTTATGTTGACCAGGTGCTTTAAAATTTTTAAATATGGGTATATCAGCTGTTTCACTGTGAAAGGTAATGCCGTGAGGTGTTTGTATATTAAAAACTTGGTGTTTTACACAGTTAGCATAATATTTTTTTTGCTAATGATGGTTTTATTAAACTTCTAGTGCTACCAGTATCGATAAGAAATTTCGCGCTAATTTCGGGAATATTGACATATGGTAGCCTTGCATGTATATTATTTATATATATTATCTCTGATTTGGTTGAGACTTGATCACCTAAAAAATTTCATCGTTACGAGATGTTTCATTGTATTGAGGGTGAGTTTCGTTTTGATAATAGCAATGTTCAGGGTATTCGCTTGGTACATTTAGTAACTGGTCAAAATCTGGCAATGGATTGTGTTCCAAGTCTTGGGAACATTGTGGCATATTAAACGTATCAAAGGTTTCGTAATAATGTTGATTGGTATGCGTGTTTTCGCCAGTTGGAAAGGGATGTTCATTAATTTCTTGATTGAAAAGTTCCTCAGATACGAATGTTGTTTTCGGTCTAACAGAATTCCCAGATGAAGTATCCATTAGGTCTGGTACATATCTATTTTGGTTTTGTTTTTGATTCCTTAAAATGGCACTAGTTCGCTGATTTGCGAATCTAGAGTGTTGTTGAGAAGGTAATCTATTTCCTGGTTGCCAATGGTTATTATTAAAATTGGGTTTAGAAAAATTTTGAAATTGCCTTTTAATAATTTGTGAACTGGATCTTGGCTGATACGTGTTTTGACCGAATGTTGGTGTAAATGGGGTTTGTGATAAATATGGCATTTGTGGTTTTGGTGATTGCTGAAATTTGGAGTAACCATTTGGGGCGAAATTAGGATGATTATACTGCACCGGGAAGTTAGGTACGTATGAAGTATTCAGGTGCATTTTTGAGGAGTTGAATGAGGGTTTTAGCTAGCTTTATACGCAGGCTGAGAGTAAGATGTGTTACTATTATTATTATTGCTAAAATTTTTAAAATTAAGTTCCTACGTAACAGACGACATGGCCTGTTCTAGGGAAGATGGGTATTTTAATCTGACTACAAGTTGCAGATTATATGGAAGACCACTTATGAACGTTTTGAGTGCAAAGTCATCATAATGAATTATTTTTATTCTCTTTTCATTTTCGTCTTGAATACATTGGTTTAATTTACACAAAAGTAAACTTCTAGCGTCTTGTATTCTTATACCAAAGTCTAAAGGTTGCTCATTTTTAAGGGTCTCATATTTATTAAGTCTTGGATCAAACAATCTATGCTTCGCTGATCAGAAAATGACAAAACAGGACTATTTTTAATGGAATCCCAAGATGTGATTCCAAATCTTGAACATATCAAATCGGCAGCTCTGCCTGTTAATTTATTTAAAATTGTATCGATTAAGCTAGCATTTATAGGATCATCTAAATTACTTCTATTCTGAAATATTTTTAAGAAATGTTCGCATGATTGCAAAAACCTATTTAATTGTCTAAAATTGCCATCAAACAGAGGTATGTTGTCTGCCTGATATATTAAAAGTACCATCTGTGTTCTGTTTTGTGTCATTGTTACACTTACGTCAATTATTGATTGATCTGGGCCTTGTAAATTTGCAAATTGTCTAACTAAGGTATCAATATCATCAAAACTCATTAATATTTATGATATTTTAACTGTTTTTAATCACACAAACAAAAATATAGCAATAAAATAAATTAAAGTACTAAATCGAGAATCACTTAAAATATATAAGTAAAAGAAAGGATTGTGAACAAAACCTACAGAATTAGCGTTGCTACTAGGTACATCTTCTTCTACTTGGCCTTTAGGTTCGGACGATGTGTGTTCTTCCCCCAGGTTCGCTTTGGTTGATTTCCAATACGTAAGAGCGATGCTTGTCCCTATCACTGGAATTTTCAACCTTTTTCCATGTCGATTTAACTGTTAAAACAGAACGGTTCCACGATTTTTGTTTTCATTGTATCGACAAATCCTACCGACTGCGCCAGTTAATTGATTGATTTCAATCGTTTGAATAAAAAAATATTAATTATTATTACAAGAAAACATAAAACTACTGTTACAAAATATTAAAAGTGACTTAACAATAAGACGACTAAACTAATAATGTTTCTCTACTGTCTCACTACCATCACTCCGCTACGTGTTCCCACCTCCAGTCTTTAATTCCACGGAATGCAGAGCTCTGTCGTTCCTGTTTGAAATGCCGATTCAGCAGTTTGTACATTTGTGCAGTGATGTGGACTGCAAAGTTCCAACCGTCGTTCCCACATGGAATGCGATCTCAGCAGGCTGATGGTTTATGCATTTTTGCAAGATGGCAGTTCTCATGGCTGGCGGCTGTAACTCTATCCTATGTTGGTTGGTGTTAAATGTAACATGCTATTTTGTTTAGCGACGGGCTCATGTAACATTCGTTTCTGATTATCTAGTGTTTGAACAGCGTATTGTCTGGTCAATATGCTGACTGGCTTATTATGTATATTTATATAATCTTGTCAGGAATCACTTAATATATGGTTTACTATGTCAAGTTCGTTATTATGTACAAAATATTCCTGTGTTATTATAATATTTAAATCTAATTGGGTTTCGAATGATAGTAAACCATCTGCTTTGGTTTCTATCGTTACCGATTGGTTATCGTTATGTTCCTGTGGAAACTGTATTTTGATACATTTATTGCCTGTATATAGTTTGTGATTTTTAAAATCGATTTTAGCTTCATTTAACGTAAGAAACTCCATCCCTAAAAGACCGCTATATTGATTATTAAATTTAAAAAGACAAAATTTTTCTGTCTTATCTGAAATTGGATTAAGTTTAATATTTGCACGTCTCAAATGTTTCGACGTGCCGTGAGCAAATCGTATAACAAACGGCGGGTCGTATACGTTGTCTGAAAACTTATATGCTACTATGGGATTCAAAAGATTTTTTGAAGAGCCCGAATCTAATAGAAGATTACCCTGGATTTCTTTGAGTTCTATATAAGGTAAACGACTTAAAGCGCTAATATTGTTTATATCTATTACGGTTCCTGCGCTGAGGTGCTAGCAATTAAAAAATTTTGTTTTTGAATATCGTATAATTATGATGGCAAATTTTCATTGTATGTTTCATAATCAAAATTATTTATTTCGTAATTTACATTATTAGGGTTCGTATTCTAATTCGTTCATACCGTTATCTAAAATTTCTGTAATATTTATGAGCTGTGCGCGTCTGGGGCTGCTGTGACAGTCTTGAGTTAGATCTGCCTAATTCCATCGGCTCTGGATTGGTTTGGTTTATGTTTTGCTTTGCATGGGGTCGTCCATTTTGATTTAATTGATTATTGAAGTTGGGTCTTCTGAATTGGTTTGAGAAATTTTGTGTAAATTGCTGGTTTTGTCTGGGTTGGAAATTTGTTTGATTAAATTGGTTATTGTTGTTTTTCTGAAAAGGTCTGAATATCGGTTGTAATGGTCTCTGAAATTGGACGTTATAAAAAGGTGGGTTGCTTTATTTTTTGAAGAGTGTTCGGTTCTGTCCTTGTCTGTTATTACTAAAATTTTTATGTATTGTTTTATGTCTATAATTAAAGTTGCGCAAATGCGAATTTTAATGCTTGTTCTATGCTCTCTGGACTACTACTTCTGAGCACGATGCCCATCGGATTCCTTAGTCCACTTAAAAATGCTTTCAAAGTTTAATTCTGGTAAATATTCATTTTAATTACTCGTGCTCCCTCATAGTTTTCGTTAGCAATTAAATTTGATATAATTAATTGTTCTATATCACGGCACCAGTTCGCGAATGATAATGCATCTTCTGCATTTCTCTGCTTCAGCGTCAACATCTCGGCCAGTAGGCTAGAGTCATCACGCTGGTCAGTGAAGTTCTGTACGATTGCACTTCTTAAGTCCGCCCACGAATTTATTATTTTAGTATTCACAATGAGCCGCGCTGTTCCTGTTAATTTAGTTTGTATATAGTTAAATAAAAAGTGGTTCATATATATATATATATATATATATATATATATATATATATATATATATATATATATATATATATATATATATATATATATATATATATATATATATATATTCTCATTGGCTACGTAAAATTGGTTTATAACCAAATCACATGATTTTAAAAAATTGCTTACATTGCTGAGTTGACCGTCAAATTCCGGAATAGCCTTAAGATATAATTCCTTAAATTGGTCATGTTGCTACTATTATTACTGGTATTTAAATGGTTTTCTGTTACAATATTATCACTGATACTAATCGATCTCAGTCTATACTCAGTATTCAATAAACTTTGTTCGTCTTCTGAATCAGACATACATTACATCAAGATACACATATTTTTACCAGGTGTTGTATGTTTTTATCTTTAATTAATTTAGCCATCAATGTTTTGTAACAATAATTTATGTGTATATTTTATTTTATAATAATGTTTTATTTATTAACCATTGCACACTACAGCAAATGCCTCGTCCCATAAGTTTTATCTATGTATGGGCATATTATACACTACTCAACACACAAACCGTGCTCGCGAAGATGGTTAAATTTGAGCGTTTGCAAGCACGATCCTTTTACTAATGGCCCGCTGTTCTATATAACATCACGTCATTCAAAAAATGTTATACAGGATGTTAAACAAAACCTTCCAATATTTCTAAACTGTCAAAGAGCCCCTGTTTAAAAAATTCTTTTTTAATTTCAAATAAAAACATGTTCAAATAAAACCTAAGCTACAAGTTGGTGTTTGAGTTTTCCGTATATCGTTTTTACTTACAGGCAATCACAAAAAAGGGAGTTTTTTTACTCAAGAACCGATTTCTGTAATTGACGGCTCATATTAGAGCCAAAGTTATAGACAGGAGCGCTCAGTTAACAAAATCGACGCATGATGAAGGATCAATGTACGGCGCGGCCTCAAAAGTTATTAAAATCCTAATCGTTTTAAAAATTTCGCTGGTTTGCAGAATTGACTGGGAATTAAGTTGCTTATGAAATAATCATTAATTGTCGGCACTTCAAATTTTTTCTCGTCTGCACGGGTCCAAAATTGTCGTTGAAGGAACTCAATTGCAACGGCTTGTTTCCCAAAAACACATATTCATGCTCTTATCTGGAAATGTTTGTGAATAAGGCAACGAAAAGAATAACAACAATCATTGACTTGTATGTCAACTTAATTAAAATACATCAATGAATTTGCGATGTTGCAAGCAAATAGATATGTCGCATCTATCTCAGGATGAGCTGGTCGTTATCGCTCTTATGAGAGAACTTCGATTGAAGAGGTTGCTCGACTTTTAGAAACGTGTCAGCGATCCATAAATCGGACAGTTCGGCGATTGAACGATGGCGATATCAGTTACCGGCCCAAATGGGGATCAAGTCAGAAAATTACAATAGCCGAAGATTGATTAATAAGAAGAGTCCTCAGTAGGAAGAGGACCGCAACTTCGACAAAAGTCCCAACCGAGTTTATGGAGCCGACGGGAAATTATATTTCGAGCCAAACAGTTGGAAGAAATTTTTACGAATTGCGCAAAAATTCAAGAGATCAAGCAGCTAGCCCACTTTTGAGACCATCACATAAAATAACTCGTCGGGATTGGGCCCCGAAAGCATGAAAACTGGGAAAAAGCAGAGTGGTTTAGGTGCTTGTTTACAGATGCAAGTAGGTTTACTTTGTTTCGAAAGGATGGGCGTGTCTTAGAGTGGAGGGAGAGATATCAAAGGTGTATAGAAGGGAATATAGAGGCAAGGGTGGCTTTTTATGGAAGAGGAGTGACTGCCTGTGCTGGAGTATCCATGGCTTGACAGAGCGAAGAGCGAGTTATCCCCTACTCAGAAAAGTGTGGTGGTTATTTTATTTCGTCGATCACAGTACTCGGCCACTGCGAGCCCTAATCATCGATGAATTTTTGAGGAAACGCAATACAGAGCGAACGAATTGGCAACCTTTTTCTTCGGATATGAATTGATAGAGCAAATATGGAGTATCGCAAAACTGGAGTTAAAGGATATAACGGGGAACATGAAATTTTTTAATGATTTGGCAAATGCAGTTCGCGACGAATGGCAGGATATTCCTCAGAAATTCATTAGGCCTAAATGAGTAGCTGCCAAAAAGGGTTGAGAAGCTGCGATGGGCAAGAAGAGGCCCTACGCAATATTGATCAATGTTGATTTTTTGCGTGTTATTTATTGGTAAAAAATAGCGAATATATTTAATTAATTCATCACTGGTTATTAACCCAAATTTTCTGTTGAGCATTATCTTCACCTTAACAACGTCATACGGTGTTTGAAATTGATTTTCTAAAGTCAAAAATTTAAGACTTATCTCAGCAAGCAGAAAATCGTTTAAGCTAGAGTTAGTTTTATTTGATGTTTGCTATAATGAAAAGAATAAAACAGTCACGCATAAACTTGTTCTCAATATATATATATATATATATATATATATATATATATATATATATATATATATATATATATATATATATATATATATATATATATATATATATATATATATATATATATATATATATGTGTGTGTGTGTGTGTGTGTGTGTATATGTATGAAGGGGTGACCAAAAAAACCGAACTGATGTTGTGGTGGGCGGAGTTTTGCCGCTAGGAGCATATAGAGGCTACCATTGCCGCATCAGTAAGCCAAGCGTCGTCGCTAAAGGAGGGTCTGTTTGGCTTGCGTAAATTTTCAAGTGCAACTTGTTTTGTGTGCTCGTCGTTTTTGCAATGGCTGATTGTCGTGAACAGCGCAAGGATGTAATGTTTTACTTCTTGTTCCGAAAAACTGGCACAGAAACTCTTGAAACGTTAAAGAGAGTCTATAAGGATATTGTTGTTGGGAAAACACAAGGCTTTCCCCTTCCAAGAGAGGTGAAATCTCAGCTGACGAGAAACCTTGCTGTCGTCATCCTTCCACGGCTCTAAGCTAGAAAATATTGAAAAAATTCGCGAAATCATCCTGAAATATTAACGACCTACCATTAACAAAGTTGTGGATCTGTCTATAGTGACTTATAGTTCAGTTCAGCGAATCTTAACGGAAGGTTTGGGGACAAGAGAGGTGGCTGACAATCCGTGCCTCGTCTGCTAAACAAAAACAAGGTCGCGTGGAAGCATATCGTGCTTTGAAAGAAGAGCTTCAATATGATCTAAAGTTTTTTTCCAAGGTCATCGCAGGTGACACAACATGGTGTCTAGGGTTAAGACCCTGAAACGAAGTAACAATCAAGCCAGAGGAAGACTCCAATCGAACGTCCAAACAATGTTGATTTGTTTTTTCGATGTGACGGGAGTTGTCGGTTTAGAGTTTGTTCCACAGGACAATTGACCAGGAATTTTACCTGGAAGATTTCAAAATATCGCGCGACAGTTTGCCGCGGAAGAGCCCTGATTCGTGGCAGTTGGGCGACTGATTTTCCACCACGATAACGCCCCTGTTGTGAGCAAGTTTTTGAACACAAATGACTGGACCCCTCCGCTCCACCCTCCTATTCTCCCGACCTTGCTCCCACGATATTTATTTATTTCCCGAATGAGAAGAGACATAAAAGAAAGGGGTTTTGCCAACGTTGCTCTGCTGGAAAAAAAGATAGAGGCGGTGGGAATCACAGAAGAGGAATTTCAAGAATGCTTGGAACAATGAAATAAAAGATTTGAAAGGTGTACTAATATCAGTGGAGAGTGTTCTCGAGGAAATTAAAGGTTTTTTTGTTAAAAAATGAAATAACTAAATTAATTAATTTAAAAAAAGTTTGGCTTCTTTTGAGTATCTCGTCGTATATGTATATATATATATATATATATATATATATATATATATATATATATATATATATATATATATATATACATATATATATATATATATATATATATATATATATATATATATATATATATATATATATATATATATATATAATCGGCCGATTCTGATTAAATTTGAAGGGTGCCTTCCTTTTGTAAGTGGCTTGAATATGTTCGTTAGCCTCGAAAATCGGACTAGTTTTTCCCTGAAACTTTTGTATTTCCTTTTAATAACAAAGCTGTGGCAACCAGTTGTAGTACGTAGGTTTATGTTATTAAAAGTATATTCTGTGCCAAAATGTAGTCCTCTAAGTTTAAAGCACAACAATTGTGGGTATTAAATCAAAAAAATATTTGGTTGCGGCTGGAGGTGAGAGCACTACACAAGATCAAAATATTGTCTTTGGGTAACCAAATTAAGTAAATATTACAGGCAAATTTTCATTTTCTTGCGCATATATAATTTTCATAAAAAAATTACGTTACGTTTGGATAAAAATGCACTAAGGTAACGCACTTACTGCGTCCAGACTTTTATTAGTTTTTGTTTTCACGTCTACAATTCTAAATTTGCTTTGTTAATGTAAATGAACGACAGTATTATACTTCAAGATTTTTTACAAGCGAATATTTTAAAAGTTAGTTTTTTTATATAAATACATTTCGTTTTGCATTAGTAAAGCTCCAGATAATTATTTTCCAAGATACTTCTATTTATAAATTTAAATTCCTCAATATAAAGCAGTTTTCATTTTCTCACAAAGATTTTATCAATGTAGCGATTAGAGCCTCCAGTCAGTGTAAACAGATGGGAAATTATTAAATGCTGTAAGCTCTTTAGCACAAAAGCGGCAAGGGAACTTAAAGCTGAACTTGAAATTGCAGTAGCCCTTGTCAGAGTAACAACAAGCTGACTGATGATAATTGACGTTGAAATGTCATTCGCAAATTTCTGTGGTTATTAGAACGTGCGCTCCCAGTTAAACCATTAGTCCCGGAAACACAATGAATTAGATACTTGCGTTTGATATCTGCCATGACAGAATTTGCTTGGCATTCAAATGCACCTGTTTTTCTCACTTCGTATAAAAAATATGCTGTAATAATATCCATTGAAAATTAAGTGTGTATAAAACAAAAAAAGTCGGGACGAAGCAAGTGCGTTACAGAGCGAATTTTTATGTTTTTTAATTCATAACGCTATTTATGTTACCTCCTAATCATATGATTGGATGTGTCTAAAATTATGTATGTTAGGTTTAGTCTATGGCTAATGGATAACTTTTCAATGTCATCCCTTTCTCTGCGTACACACTAGAATCAAAATCAAGATATTTGTGTACCTTCAAGACTCCCTTTAGACGATACAAGCTTGATAGACATGCCTTTGGACCATGTTCGAGCCCAGAAGTGTTCCAAAGAAAAAACACATAAGATATTTGGTGACACTAAAGGTGTCCAAGTGTATTTTGGTCACTGGATTATTGCTGACTCTTCAGAAAAGAGCTTGATAGCATTTTGTACCAGGTCTTTAACAAAGCAGTGTCCTGTACTCTTACTTTGTCCTGAAAGAATTCAATTTAAAGTTGATCGGGTAAGATATTTAGGCTTCACTTTTTCGAAAAGATGGCTTAACAACCGACAGTAAACGAGTTGATGCTATTCAAAAAACATAGACCTCCTAACATAAAAAAGACTTTAATTATTTTTTTTTTACATAAATGTATTCTACATTAGTCAACAATAGCAGCTCCGCTAAGAGAACTTCTAAAAATAACGTAAAATAGAAATGGGAAGATGGACAACAAAATAGTTTTGATAAGTTAAAACTCTTAGTCATTAATGCACCTACTTTGAAATTGTTTTGCGCCATGTGTTTCTATTTCAATTTAAACCGATGCAGGTAAAGAAGGTCTAGGTGCTTGTCTTTTACAAAACAAACAACCAGTAGCATTTATATCACGCAGGTAAACGCAAACTGAAAAAAGTATAGCATCGTGTAAAAGAATTGCTGGGCATTTGTTTCAATGTACCAGAATTTCATCATTATATTTATGACATAATATAACTATTCAAACCGATCACGATACTTTGATTAATATTGTTAAAAAAGATATTCGTAAGTGTACCATTTCAAAGATTGTCACTGAGACTACTAAAATATCATTTAGATGTTCAGTATTTACCAGGACAATTTATGTATGTTGCCTTTCGAGAAATGTTGACAAAACCAAGCCATCAGATTGCCCGGTTATGTGTGACATGGTACATACAATTTCATTGCATGATTATTTACCCATTTCAAAATGAAAGTTGTCTATATTACAAAAATTAAAGTATGAGAGATCTGATACTCTCTTAAGTTTGTAAATTTTATTAGCAATGGTTGGCCTAATATCAAGCAATTCTGCAAAACAATTTTTCACAATTCGTGATAACTTGCATGTCAAAGATCACATTTTATTTCATAATGATAAAATATTCCGTCATCATTATACAGTGATCTTCTTCAACTAATTCATAGAAACGCTCATTTAGGCATCACTAAGAGCAAAAAGAGAGCTAGGGCTTTAGTTTATTGGTCTTTCATGTCCAAAATGATTAAAAAATTTATCAACAACAAAGTATGTGAAAAATTTAGAAACTCCAATATCAAAGAACCTATTATCATGCATGAACTTCCAAAATTACAATTTCTAAAATAGCTCTTAATATAGCAGAACGAGCAGGTAACTCATATTTGATTATAGTAGATTATTTATCCAGATAGTTCGAAATTTTACCTCTAAAAAATTGATGATGTTATAGTAAATAAAAAAATTGTTTTCAACTCATGGCATTCCAAAAAATATTGTCTGTGATAACAATTCCTTTAACAGTTATAAATTAAAAAACTTTGCAAAAAACTTTAATTTCGAAATCGTATAATAAAGTCCATATCATCCCAAAGCAATGGTTTCTGTGAAAAAGCAGTTGGCATAGCAAAACAAACAAAAAATCCAGTAATATAAGTGATTTCCACGATGCTTTATTTGAAGATGGAGTAACACCTGTAACAAACACTGAATTTGCCACTTGTCAAATTTTAATGCGTAGACTTTTAAAATCAAAAATCCCGCCAGTTCGAAGTCACTTAGACCCTTGTCTTGTCTGCAAGAATTTTTATCAACAATTTTTAGAAAACATAGTCTAAGTTAAAAATTATTATAATTTCTCAGCTACTTTAAAAAATTCGTTTATGCCAAATCAAAAAAAAATTGTTCAAAATCATACTAATAAAGAATAGGAAGAAGGGAATGTAAAAGATATTTATAAAACACCAACGTCATGCAAAATTCTTAATAGGAGTGGCAATGTATTAAATAGGAATGCTATTCATTTAAAATCATCACTAAATGAACCATTCATAGTCAAGAATGATATTTAGACTCATTCCCATCAAAATGCTACAGAAACAGGACCCAAAATAACTGTACCCTCAGCCAAACACATTCTAGAAGAAGAAGAACGTCACAAGAAGACAATGAAGGCTATCGCTATGGGTAAGAAGAGAGGCAGTGGTTTGAGACTAAAATTAAGGTGTAAGAGGTTGGTTAAAGGCCTGTATCTGACGAAACAGCGTAGCGGTTTTGAGTTGTATTACAAAAGCTAAAAAACGAATAAGATGTTTACCAGCAAGACCACTCACAGATAAAGACCTCACGAAATTTGTTGGTAAAATGAAGACCATATATTTTAGAGGCGTATACATGCGTGACACTCTTTCATCAAGTGTACCACGTAATAATGAATCGTTAATCGTGAATTTACAAACAAACAAGAAACCTGTCATTGGCTTGCAGTTAAGGAACGTGGTGACACTGACGTATGCTTTGACTCATATGGAAACTTGAAGCCTCCAATTGAATTGCAGCGTTACCTTAAATACTGTTCTATATTTGCTTAATCATGATGTGTATTAAAAATATAATACTTATAATTGTGGACACTTATGTTTAAAATTTAAAAAAAAAAGATTCAAACTGTAGCTCTGTGTTTCAGTCATGCCGTACACCTTCGCGTTGAAAGATCGCAGTTCTCGTCTGTCACCGGACTACTATCCAGCAATTGAACTGGATCCTGATAGTAGTTATGGCGTGGCGATGATCGGTTTTCACACATAGAACAACATACCTAACATATGTGAAGGTAAAAACAAATTTTACATAGAAGAAGGAGCTACTTGGAGAACCATCACGCTGGTGTCTATGAAATAACACACTTCGAAGCCTTGCTTCAAAATGAACTTGCTAGTGCTACAGCAACACTGAAACAAAAGCAATAAGATTTCGTTCTGTGGCCTAATTCGAATATACTTAGATGTTAAATAAAATGTTCAACAAGCGTTAGTCTCGAATCTGACGATTCTATTCTAATTTATATGCCATTGAACAAATAAGAGATTTTAAATATAAGCATAGACATCATCGATCAAGATTCAGTTCCTGTAAACTTTCAAGGTGAAGATGTTTCTGATCGTGGGTCTACCAAGACAAGTTCAGTACAGTCCAGCACTTTGAAGCAAATACTTCGTTCCGATATTATTGAGTTCCTTAAAAGTCTTGGCTATCATGCCATCAAAACTAGAAATATTCAAAACCCCTATGTTTGACGATGATATCTATCGAGAAGAACTTCGCTCTTACCATTCACCAACTAAATCGTTTGGTGACAATGGTGAAGTCGAAATAACCATCAATCAACAAGATGCATTCGTATGTCTGGCAGAGTCAGCTCTAATAATCGAAGGTGCTCTGGAACCTGAAGCAGTACAAAGTGCTGATGGTGGGAGTTATTTATCAAATAGTGGACAAGCTGCTCTGTTTGAATAAATCGTCTATGAATTGAATAAAAAGGAAGTGGAACGAGTACGAAATCCATACGCCACAACAACTATCAAAAGCCTGCTTTCGTTTAGTAAGGCTGAAGCAAAACTCTTAGCAACGCAGGTCTGCATGTATCGTCAGACAACATCATCTTAAAGTTTCATATGCTCATACCTATTTGGTTCCTCTTCAGTTTCTTTCATCACTTTAAGAGAGTTGTTTGTGGTAAACATACTTTTCGATTTACAAGAGCTCGAAATTATGCTAACAGCTACTACAGTACTGGTACAGCAAGATCGAAAATTACTGTAAGAAACATGTATTTAAAAGCCAAACATATATTTCCAAACGATAAAATGAAGTTGGAACTGGTGGATAAAATAGCAAAAGACACATCTATATTTCTCGCATATCGAAAATGGGACATGTATGAGTTACCATCGCTCAGACATATTAATTAAGATGTGTGGTGTACCAACTTAGAAAGACCTAGATATGTGATTGTAACATTTCAAACAAGTCGAAAAGATAACCTAAGCAAGAAGGGTGATTTTTTCGATTACATCGGTTTGGTAGATCTACGAGTGTTCCTGAATTCAGAATGTTACCCTTATGAATCCATGAAGATGGATTTCGAGAAATCGAAATATGTTTAAGGCTACCAGATGTATACAGATTTTCAAAAAATTTATCGTTATAAAAACATGTCGGAGCCCCTCTTAAATTATAAAGGGTTTAAAGACCAAGCTCTATTCGTAATCGACTGTCAGCATCAAAATGAGTCAATCAAGTCTTCAACAGTGGAGATTAAAGTGGAGTTTATGAGCAACGACAATTTTTTGAATAGAACCAGAGCTTACTGTTTAGTTATTCATGATAGTATATTAGAATATAAACTTTTAACTGGTATCGTAAGAGTCATGATGTAATAAGTTAATATGTAAGTTTTGTAAATTAATCCTAATAATATTAATTGAGTTTAAAACAGTTGTTTTAATTTTCACGTGCCACCAGCCAGCCCCTTGCAGCTAGCATCTTGCTGTCATGTTTACCTGTATAATGTACTACTCATCGAGACTAGTACGGTGATACTCTACACCTATGGTTTAAGCCAAACTTGGTTTGCGCACATTTATATATATATATATATATATATATATATATATATATATATATATATATATATATATATATATATATATATATATATATATATATATATATATATATATATATATATATATATATATTTATATATATATATATAAATATATATATATATATATATATATATATATATTTATATATATATATATATATATATATATATATATATATATATATATATAAACCACAAAATTCCAAACCTAATTTCATGCAGCTTATTTCCGATGCCGATCGTGTTTTCGTTGCTACTACTACAAAATAATTGCCTATTTACATAGTAGATGCATCTGCAGCAGCATTTGCTTATAGCTCATTTTTGAAAGAGTGGTATATTTGAATGCAATCATCTGCTCTTGAGAATAAGGAACTGTACATTGAAAGTAAGGCATAGAACCAGTTGGAGAAAAATCATATAACCAAGTCAAGATTTACTGTCTGTTGTTAAGTGTCTGCCTTCAACGTAAGATAACAAGTACGTCGTTAATAAATCGCAATTAGATCTTTTGTTTTTATTCTCGCTCTCCCAATGTTTTGCTTTGAAGAGCTACTTACCGAAGATAGACTAATAGGTGAATGGAAACCTTTGAATAATTCACTAATCATAAATTATTTAAATAAGCTTCACAAAACATATATGTATGATGAATCACAGGATAATTGTGAAAGTTGTTAAAGGAGGATGTTAACACAGTTTTAGATAGGGTGGGTGAAGATGGGAACCTGTGATGAGCACTGACAAGTACAATTGAAAGAACCCAATTCCTCACAATACAGTTTTTTAGACTCTACGATCGTTTCGCTAACAAAGTTAGCGTTATCAAGGGGGATTAATAAACTAAGTGCATCAAGACCAGAACTACTATTTATATGTGAATTGCCAAGCAATTTCAAACAGCGCCCTCTAGGAAAGTATACAGACAGACCCCCACTGTTGAGTCTTAAATCCCTGTGATTAAAACTGCATACCTGTCTTTGTTATACTGTGCGTCGTTAACAAATATTTCTTCTAAGAAGAACACGCTGGTTATTAAGATAACAGTTCAAACAATGAACTACATAGAACCGGACATACTCTATTCACCGAAACATTTTTGTTCAAATTGCTAACGATATATATATATATATATATATATATATATATATATATATATATATATATATATATATATATATGTATATATGTATATATATATATATATATATATATATATATATATATATATATATATATATATATATATATATATATATATATATATATATGTATATATGTATATATATATATATATATATATATATATATATATATATATATATATATATATATATATATATATAAACATATAAAAATTGCGCTCATTTGAAGATATTTTTTTTAAATTCAAAAGTCGGGATCTCCTCATTAGTGAATTTTTTCATTCACTAAAAAGCTATCAGTGAAATAAATTTAGTAAAAAATACATGATGTTTCATCAAAAAAACGACGTTACCTACTCCATTCTTTTGAGAAACACTCTCCATATCGTCTACATATATTAAATACAAAAATTTCGGGACGCAGCAAGTGCGTTATGGTAGTGAATTTTCATAAAAATGTTTTTAATAGCAAATATGTGTGTTTTTTTTTCATAAACCAGGCATCAAATCTGATTACCGGTATAACATATATAGTAAAAACAATGTGCCATGTTTCATCAAAATAACTTTATTGTTTGGAAACGTACAGAAATTTCCGAAAGTATACTTAAAGTGTAACCGAAAAAATCCGTTTCTTGGTCAACCTTATAGGTTAATAGCAAATTGAGATTTTCAAATATGAAGCATTTAATCAAAATTCGCTACCATAACGCACTTGCTGCGTCTAGAATTTCTTACCTTAGAAACATGCATTATATTTCGATGGAAAATGCAAAAATTCAATAACATAAGGCGTGTTTGTTTAAAAAAAAAGAACATTTGTATCACCAACGACTTATGGGCCATCCTGTGATTGTAGAAATATTTTTTTAATGTTGCGAATTTTGACGTTTTAAATTGTCACTTTGACGTTTTGAGAAAAACCCATTTTTTTAAATACCCATAACTTTTTTGTCTTCTGACCTAAGGAGCTAAATTTTGGTAGGTAGCTCACATATAACGACATAAATCAGCATACCAAAATGGTTGCCCTTACTGTGTTAATTCCGGAGATATAATTTTTTTTGAAATGAAACACAAAATTTTCCGGGAAAACCTCGGCCGATTTTCCTGACTAACGAACTTATCTAAGACATTTGCAAAAGGAAGGTATTCACAAAATTTAATCAAAATCTGCCTATCATTTTTTGAGTTATGGGTGTGATACATATATATATATATATATATATATATATATATATATATATATATATATATATATATATATATATAACATATAAAGATTTAAACTGACCCTGGATATGTGTTCTGGGGGCCTAATTAGCGCTCATTTGAAGAAATTTTTTCAAAATTCAAAAGTCGGGATCTCCCCATTAGTTAATTTTTTTAAAGAAAATTCACTAAAAATGCAATTTACCCAACCATTTAACCATTTAAATGAATATATATATATATATATATATATATATATATATATATATATATATATATATATATATATATATATATATATATATATATATAAATATATATATATATATATATATATATATATATATATATATATATATATATATATATATACGCTGTCAATAAAGTAACGCATAAATTCGATAAAATTGAACTAACTTTTAGATATAAAAATCTCACCTCTATCGTCATACCTCTTCAAAGGGTAGCTACCCTTGGAAATTTTTTAATTGGACGGTGGGTAGTGCGGTACATCTTTTTAAAGCTAATCCAGTTCTCTATTCAGCAACACCAATTATTTTTTTGTAGGAAAAAATAAAGTGAGTAATAACATTTATATTATCAGTTAAGACCTAACACAAGAGAAACCTGTAAAGAATTTCATAGTCCAGCCTTATCATACTGATATGATACTTCAATATCTCAAAGTCTGTAAACAATGTTCAAAATGTTGGGATGCTTGTACGAAAAGAACTCTAGAGATTTCGTTGCATACTATGTCGTATCTGTAACAATCGACCGATGATAACAATTATCTGCTATGTGACATGTGCCATAAAAACTAATCAAGCATAAGTTTAATCATTTTTTGTGATACAATTAACAGATAATAGTAGAACACTTATATTTTGGTTGTCGTGCAAAGTCTATACGTATAATTTTCAACTTTTACTATTTCAAATTAGTTATTATATTGTTAGTAAAATGCGTTTAACAATATCTCAAAAAATGTAAGTTCCAATGATGATTGGTTATGGTGACAGGATCCGAACTCAGGCAGAGGTGTGTATTCTGTTTAATATAAATATCTGGATATGTCTATCAATTAATCAACAGTCGAATAGATAAGAAATTTCGAGAAACGTTTAGCATGGAAGATCTGACGATCGCCGTTCTATAATTGATGAAGTGAAATTAAACGTCTTATCGGCAGTTGAAGAGAATCCCCACAGTAGTGTTAGGCAAATTGACCGAGACAATGGAATTCCATTTTAGACGACATATAAAGTATTAAAACCTCAAAAACTTCATCCTTATAAAATACAGCTTTTGCAGGAGTTATCCGATGACGATTCATACCAAAGGATTCAGTGTTGTGCAAGATTAATGGATAAATGTAACGATAGTTCTTTGCAAGTAACGAATATTCTGATTTTGGACGAATCTATGTTCACACTACATGGAGAAGTAAACCGTCAAAACTGCAGATATTGGGCAAGGGAAAATCCAAGATGGATGCGACAGAATCACACACAATATCCACAAAAGGTAAATTAGGCGGGAATTATTAGGAGTAGGATTTAAATCGAAAAATGTGTGTTTCGGAAGTATTGAATGAATTTTCAAAATTTTGACACCTTCAACACTTGACTAGCAAAGCTGAGAACATAATGACTCACAAAATAAAATAAAGACCTGTGTTGTTGCCGTTATTTTCGCATAAGTTATCATCTAGGAAGACAATTAAAAAGAGAAACTAAGTATATGTGGATTGAAAATAGAAACATTTTTGTGGAGGAAAACGAGTCATGTATATTAAATTTATGCATCCGGAAATTTATATGCCCTGTATATTTTAAAGAGTGTTGGATATTTTGATTAAATAGCAAATATCGTTGGAATATAAAGAATACAGAACAATGCTTTGTTTTTAGTTAATTTTCTTAAAAAAAATTCACTAATGAGGAGATCCCGACTTTTGAATTTTCAAAAAATTTCTTCAAATGAGCGCTAATTGGGCCCCCCAGAACACATATCCCGGGTCAGTTTCAATATATATATATATATATATATATATATATATATATATATATATATATATATATATATATATATATATATATATATATATATATATATATATATATGTGTGTGTGTGTGTGTGTGTGTGTGTGTGTGTGTGTGTGTGTGTGTGTGTGTGTGTATCACACCGATAACTCAAAAACTAATGGGCCGATTTTGATTAAATTTGGTGAGTACCTTCCTTTTGCAAATGGATTGTATAAGTTCGTTAGCCAGAAAAATTGGCCCAGGTTTTTACAGAAAAAAATTTTTTCTTTCAAAAAAAAATTTATATCTCCCGAATTAACAAAGTAACGGCAACCAAATTCAGCACGCGGGTTTATATCACCATAGGTAAGTTACCTACCAAAATTTAGCTCTGTAGGTCAAAAGACAAAAAAGTTGTATGCATCTAAATAAAAATTAATTGGGGTTTTCCTAAAAAGGTCAAAGGCGATTTAAAACGTCAAAATTCGCAACATTTAGGCAAAGAACTTGAATCTAATATGAGCTATGGAAAGAAAATATCTTAAGAAGAATGTTTTACAAACCCTGAAGTCTTAGTTGCAACTGTCATTGTCCTTCATTATGCTAAAATATTTCCAGAAAATTCGTTTCAAATAGACTCTTTCTCTGATGCTTGGCAGTAGCCTTAGCTATAGAGTTTATCGTTTAATGGTATATAATTTTAGCCCTGTTGTTGTGGCTTGAATACTCATGTGTCGTTTTTACCAGGAAAGGATTTTCATAAATATTATTGTAAAAATTTTCATATGCTACTTTGGGATTTAAAAGACTTTTTGACGAGCCCGAATCGAGCAGGATCTTACCCTCTAATTCTGGAATTTCAATAAAGGGTAATTGACAGTGTGTGTGAACATTACTTATTTTGATTATATGTCTGCATTCGACGGCCTTGGTATTGGAAAATTTTCATGTTCGGTGTCGTATATTTCAGCAGGTGATTGCTGTTCATTTTCTGTGTAATGTAATTCTTCCGTTATGGCATTTTGTCGGGAATTTTGGGGTTGAAAATAATTTCTTCTGTGTTGTGAGGACTGTTGCCTAGTGAACTTTGTAAGTCTTGTATTTGCATTTGTCGCATCCATGGGCTCTGGATAATTTCTTTGATTGCTACTTGGATTATACGAGGTTCTCCTTATTTGATTTCAAACGTAATTTTGTTGAAAATTTGAACAGGGTTTTTGGAAATTTTGTCTTTGTTGGAAATTATCTTGATTGTTTTTATTTAAGTTCCTAGAATGAGGTTGGAATGGTCTTTGAAACTGAATCTTAAGAATTTTTTTTTAAATAGTCTCTGTTGCTCCTCTGGTTTCGGGTTATTAATAAAATTATGTTTTTGTATGTTTTTGTATTTGTAATCGTAGTTTTCCTCAGAAAAAAAATTAAAGCTTGTTCTATACTTGTCGGGGAGGTCTAACTTAAGACCATTCCCATTGGATTTCTTAGTCCACCTAGGAACGCTTTCAGAGTTTGTTGCTGATACATACTTTGCTTCATCAGTACGCGGACTGCTTAGTTATTTTTATTAGGTATTAAATTATAAATTAATAGTTGTTCTATGTGACGGCACCTATTGCTAAAGACTAAAGTGTCTTCATTTTGTTTTTGTTTTAGGCTTAAAAGCTCACTTAATATGCTTGTATCGTCTCTCTGATCCATAAAATTTGGAACTATAGCACGTCGTAAATCTGCCCACGAGTTAATGATTTTAGTATTAATTGTCAGTCTTGTCCTGTTAATTTAACTTTGATAAAGTTGAGTAAAAAATGATTTAAACACAGGTTCTCATTTGCGTTGTAAAACTGGTTCATTACTAGGTCGCATGACTTTAAAAAGTTTCCTACATTGGCGGGTTGGTCATAACATTCAGGCACTGCCTGTAGGTAAAATTCTTGAAATCTCTCGGCCATCGTAGTGTTATAATTTAAATTAGATTCTTAAATATATTTTTCAGAGGTGATATTATCACTATTGCTACTTTGTCTTAAACGGTATTCTAATGTGATAAATTGGAGAACTCGTCGTCCGAATCAAACATAAACCATATAACACAACAAAATACAGTATTATAACTTGAAATGCGAAAAAACAGTGAATCAAAGAAAAATAGCAAACAACTTAAAATATTATTGTTGTTCTTGGTTGCATTTGACTCTGCTTGGCTCTATTTGGTTCTTTACTCGGTTATCAGGCGTCTATATGCTAAGAATCAATATTCACTTGGTTCTTTAACTGATACTAACGACTGCGCCAGTTAACTTTCGGGTTAACACAATTGACTTTTTAAAACTATTTTTTTACTATTACAAAAATACACTAAATTATACATATAAAATATGAATATAAAAATACGGATATCAACATAACTGTGATATAAACTTACTTAGCACGAAATCACTCAGACTAAACTGCGACGAAAAGTGAACGGCGAGTCTTCGTGCTATGCGCTTTTATAATATTATGGATGAGGCTTCAATTGTGCTTGGATGCAGGTGTCTATCTCTGCATCAGCTATTCCATAGTTTAATAATTTCGGTTTTTGGATCAGCTCCGTCGTATATCCATGAGAATGCTATCTTGCGGTTTTACTATCTACTGTCTTACACTATATCACTTTGACTTATAATAGGCTATTGTTCCCGATGCTGGTATCTCGCGAGTTAACTTTACGGTTAAGACGTTAAGCTTTTTTAAACAATATTTATTGAACTATTACACAACTAACATATAAAATACAATAATAAAATAATGAGATATCAGTATAAGTGTGATATTAATAAAATACATTATACTGCAGCTGGCGATGTACAAAGTACTAAGATAGGAACAAGAATGAAGACCCCGCTGAAGGCAAGTTGCCTATTTATAATGTTTCAACTCGGGAGTAGCTCTCTTGTCTTTAGTGGTGACTTACACTCTGCAGACTCAGCTTCTCACACTTTACGGCGTAGTTTTCCAATGTGCCTGCTGAGTTGCTAACTCTGGTAACTGCATACTTGGTTTGCTACATTGTTTCAATAATGGCTCGTTGTTATGGGTCTATTTATCTCGCGCATTATGACGTTCATTATTGATAGTATCTGGACAACAGTTGTACTGGCAGGCGTGGTGCAGTCGAGTGGCCAGCAAGATCACCTGCCCTAACTCCCTTAGATTTTTTCTCTGGGATCAATTGAAGAATGTGGTATTCAAAAGTGAACCATATACTATCGGCGAATTTAAAGCAAGAATAAAAAATGAATGTACCAACATTTTCCCAGAGATTACAGATAGTGTCCAACAAGAATTTGTTGACCGTTTGGGATATTGTCAAGCACAAGAAGGCGGGCATCTTGAACATTGGATTAGATAAGACTGAACTATGCAATTATTTATGGGCTTTACTTGTGTAAGGTGTTACTGATAATAAAAATGTTATTACTTACTCTATTTTATTCCTACAAAACATTGTGTTCCTGGGTAGAAAATTGTATTAGCTCTAAAAAGATGTATCACACTACCCACCAATCAATTTCAAAATTTCGAAACGGTATATACATATAGTTAAAAAGGTCTCAATAAGCCGAGTCCAATGACATAAAAATATATAAGATGCTCCATTGAAATAATCATAGGTTTGGTTTGTATCACAAAATATATGCTTAATAGAAGAAAAAAACATTTGGATCGTTCAATTCCACATAAAAATCTATTAGAATTAGTTTCAACAGTCTTTCTGACTCATTTTATTAAGAAGATACAGGGGTTTCTAACAATCACAAATTTTCAAAATCACCCTCGAGCTCAAAAACAACAAGTACCATGTAAGCTTAGATTTCGGCATCGTCAGTTTCACAAAAAAAGTGACGGGTACTGTGAAAACTGCACCCTTCTATTTCTCCTTATAACCGAAAAACTCCACAAAAGCAACGAAATCAAAACACTGTACAAACAATGTTTGTACCTAAGTTTTATAAAAAATAGGGGATACTATCTGAAATATTATTTTCAAACATTTTAAGCAATAACTCAAAGCTATAACTAATCACTCTGAGGACCGGCTCAACACAAAGAGTAATTTTGTATTGATTTTAAATATAAATGCCACAACTTCTTAACAGCTTTGACTTTAATGGCCAACATCAGAGTTATCGTCAAAATTGTTATTAGAAATTTAAGTAGCCCGCTTCCTGTACCTCTGTAAACCTCATCTACAGAAATAAGAGTCTTAAAATTCGGCCCAATTATAAAAATGAAACTTGTGCATATCTAGTTGATGATCTAGTGAGGCTAGGAGGTAGATACTCTACCTGCAATACCAACTTATTGTACGGTCCAGTAAGAGCGAAGTCTACAAATCTTCTACAACTCGCAGAGACGTCTTGTTAATTTCAAATGGTGAATACTCCTATCTTGGAATTACGCTGCCTCACAAGTGGTCATTTCATTAATCATCTACTCCGATACTGCGATATATCATCCCTTTCTGTCGTGTATCTTTGACCTATCCAACTAATCTGGGGCAACTATCTAAGATTTATAAAAGATGATGCTCGTCTATAACCGGTAATTTATTATTTTCCAACAAGTGATTGCACCACCATGCAGTGTTACTTCCCGTTTTCTTAAGTGCAGCTGATAATTCTTTACAAATAGAGTATAATAAAATAATGGTTTGAGCTTTGGACTAAATTATTACAATAATAGCCGGCGTTTTACACAACCTTATTTTGGCGTGATATCTCAAACAGTTGTTTCAACGTTTATTGTTAATGCTTAATTCAATTATTTCATCCATGTATCTTTTATCTTTAACGTGGGTATATTTCTGCGACTATGGCCAATCACCAACGTCGGGGAGCAGTTTAACATCACCATCCTAGATATTTTCTGATCCCCTTCCTCTCTGGAAGGTAATGCATATCGAACGTGCCCAGCATTGCATGATATACGGACCCCTAGCTCCATGCTTTTTCGGAAGATAGAACATGATGGAGTTTCTTAACTTGTTCAAACACAATGCTAGCTCAAGCGCGGATTCAGAAGCGTTCGGAGGTCTGATCGTAGCGTGAAAATTATAAGTGCGTTCGCAGTGAAAACAAATAAGTATTATGAGCTTTAATACAGACATTAAAGTTTATCCACCAGACAAGGGCAAATAACGTGACACATGGATGGACAGAGAAGACGATACGGAGACAAAAAAAAACAGGAATGGGACAGGAAAATGAACAGGTATAATCAAATACACAATCACAAAATAGAATCCCATTATTAAAAATCAACAAATTACACATAATACACAGACATAATTTACACTACCACATAATAATAGAAGGGAACGGGTAAGTGAAGAATTATTAATTAACTCAGTAAGTTTAAATCAAAAGGTCACGAAAAAAACAAACCAAAATATAAATAATCAATTATTCCCAAAACAAAAATATTTATATCGAACAGCTGATACAGGCCCATACATTGTCTAAGTACAGAATAAATAAACTCTGGACGCAGCAAGTGCGTTATGGTAGTGAATTTTCATAAAAATGTTTTTATTGCAAATATGTGTGTTTTCTTTTTAAGAAAGCAGGCATCAATTTTGGTTACCAGTATAACCTATATAGTACAAACAATGTGCCATGTTTCATAAAAATAACTTTATTGTGTGAAAATGTACAAAAATTTCTGAAAGTAAACTTACAGTATTCCCAGAAAAATTCGTTTCTTGGTCAACCTTATAGGTTAATAGCAAATTGGGCTATTCAAATATGAAGCATTTGATCAAAATTCGCTACCATAACGCACTTGCTGCATCCAGGATTTCTTTTCTTACAAATATGCATTATATTTCGATGGAAAATGCAAAAATTCAATAACATAAGGCGTGTTTGATTAAAAAAAAGAACATTTGTATCACCAACGACTTATGGGCCATCCTGTGATTGTAGAAATATTTTTTTAATGTAGCTCAAGACACCCTATAATTAATATATACACATTTTTTTCATATCTTGTATAATAACGGATATATTGAGCTTTATTGACTTTTTACAAAAATTCGACAAAAATTATATACCATTAAACGATAAACTCTATAGCCAAGACTACTGCCAAGCATCAGAGAAAGGGTCTATTTGAAATGAATTTTCTGGAAACATTTTACTAAAATGAAGGACGATGACGGTTGAAACTAAGACTTCAGGGTTTGTAAAACATCCTTCTTGAGACATTTGATTTCCATAGCCCGTATTAGATTCAAGTTATTTGCCTAAATGTTGCCGATTTTGATGTTTTAAATCGCAACTTTGATGTTTTGAGGAAAACCCCAATTTATTTTTCTTTAAATGCCTATAACTTTTTTGTCTTTTGACTTATATAGCTAAATTTTGGTAGATAACTTACCAATAAGGATCTAAACCTTTAAACCCGCGTACCAAATTTGGTTTACTTTGTTAATTCCGGAGATATATATTTTTTTTCGAAAGAAAACACAAAATTTTCCCGGAAAACCTGGACAGATTTTCCTGGCTAACAAACCTATCCAAGCCATTTGCAAAAGGAATTTATTCACCAAATTTAATCAAAATCGGCCCATTATTTTTTGAGTTATCGGTGTGATATATATATATATATATATATATATATATATATATATATATATATATATATATATATATATATAAACATATAAAAATTGAAACTGACCCCGGATATGTGTTCTGGGGGGCCTAATTAGCGCTCATTTGAAGAAATTTTTTCAAAATTCAAAAGTCGAGATCTCCTCATTAGTGAATTGTTTTAAGAAAATTCACTAAAACGTAAATGTAGGTCGGTTGCATAGAATAGGAGTACCACGGTTAACTATAAATTGCGAGCCAGATATACAGGACCCTCTTTATTGTATATCTAGCGTGGGCATCAACAAATTAAAAATTTAATTTTTAACCGCATATAGCGCCAATAAATTGATAAATTCAAAGGAGCCAGCTAACAAGGATTACGAAGCATACATGCCCGAATTTTTATCAAGAAGGCAAGGTATAATTAAACATGTCGATGTGGATATTTCAGAAGCGGAGTTAAAAGAACATATTAAACCAAGATATGGCAACAATGTAGAACTGTTAGAGGTTCGGCGTATGAACCGGATAATGTTTCAAGGCGGAGAGCTGAACCTTATCCCTACACAAACAATATTAGTGTCATTCAAAGGTAAAGTACTGCCCACTCAGATAGTTATATAAAAATTAATATTTGACGTAGATCCTCATGTACAACGAGTTGTACAGTGTCTATAGTGCCTAAGATACGTTCACATTGTTTGCACAGGAGAACACGAAGCCACAAACCGACAACTTTGCCCAGAATTTTGCAAACAAAACAATATTTAAATTATTATGGGCAACGAAAATCTTTCATACAGAGAAGCTATTATAAAATACGAGTCTAGTTATTTAGGCGTATTGAAAACTGTTCAACGATCTTCAAATACCAGTGGCGATAGCAATAAGACTGGACACTATTTTACACAAATAAAAAGAACAGGAACAACCGTCTCCACACCAGAAAGAAGTATAAGTCCAACGTTAGAAGCACATAGACAAATTATACATTTTTCACCACTTCAATCTAAAGCCATCCAGAATCCTTATTATCCACAATACTCCAGTAAAAAGTTAGATAACAGCACTGGTTCTAATTTTAATTTATGCACAATTTTGTTACACACCTTAAGAGACTTATATAGAACATTTTCATATGAAGAGTTAAGGAAAAGAGTTAAATTTATATGAAATCAAAATTCCCACCCATTATAATGCAATGAAATGCACGGTCAATAGTTTGAAATAAAGGGGAACTTAAGTAATTCATTTTCCATTATGACGTAGCGGTAGCATTGATATGCGAGACGTGGCTTAAAAATAATTTTAGAATAAAGGGATTTAACACAATCCAAAAAGATAGCGACGCTGGATGGGGTGGAGTGTCTATCCTGGTAAAAAATAATTTATTTTATAATGAATTGTCAAATTTTTATAATATTACAGAAGCATAAATATTTATTCACTATATGATAAGCCCAATTTAAGCATAACAAAATGAGTGGAAAAACCTCTTTTCTCGTTTGGAAAAACCATTCGTGGTACTTTCATAGTCATAATTTGGCCTGGGGTTGCATCTGGAATGGTATCAAAGGAAATAACCTTTTGGCTGCGGTTGTGGATTGTTTAATAGTAACAACAGCAATAATAATAATGATAAGAATATTAATAAATTGGCTTTATTAGAAAAGGACCTCCATAGAATACAACAAATAATTATTAAATAATTATAAAAATTTTAAAACAAAAACAAACTATGGATGACACCATACCAAAATTCTGGCGAAGTCTAGCCACAATGGCTACTACTACTCAACCGTGCCGAAGGCATGTTACCACTCTTGCCAGAATACCACCCAACACACCCACACAACCCAGAAAGAGAGACAGAGCCACACACAAAATATTTAAGTATTACCAATGATATTATGATAAATAGATATATAACAAATATACAGCTTTTAACTCACATGTTGTATGCAGGACACAGATCAATAAAACAATACTTTCAAAAAATTTGGTGTTAAAATTAGACGAATCAGTTATTAAACGTATTTAAATTTATTAATGTTATACTTCTTGAATTCTTCAGGTAAAGAATTATACAACTTAATGGCAATGTATATAAAAGATATTTTAAATAGAGCAGATCTATGACGCAGAGTTGTAAACATGTGTTTTATCTAACATTTCTTGAATGGATTTTGGATCGCAGGATAAATTTATTTATTTTGACATGAGGAAGCATGTGTCGATGTTAATAAGGAACGAGTAAAGGACATAAAGTGATGTGTTCTTCTTTGCTGTATATTTAACCAGTTTAGTTCAAAAATTGTTTGTGAAACATGATCGTATTTTCTTAGATGATTTACCAGGCGACATCAATAGTTTTGAACCTTCTGTATGCGACTAACGTCATGAATGTCAATACAGGAACCGTAAATAAAATCACAATAATTAGAGAAACCTAATACCAGAGAGTTACAAAGCATTTTTCTTCAATTAAATTCTAAAATATCTCTAGAGTTACATAGTAATCTCAAATATGAATAGGATTGTTTCTTTAGGTTCTTCACATGCTCTCTTAACCTTAAATCAGAATCAAACACAACACCAAGATTCCTCGAAGACTGTACAAGAGATAACGGTGTACCACCAATTTCAATATTTAAATTATTTTTGCACATAAATAATCTGTTTTTATTTCCAAACAACATAATAGTAAATTTATTAGAGTTTAAATTTAGATTATGCTCCATTGGCATTTTTCTTAATCGATCCAACCATCCGCATGGGAGCGATCTTTAGGATCAAACTCATAACATATTTGCATATCGTCGGCATATACTTGAACCAATATTAACTGACTTTAATATGGTGTAAGTATAAATAATAAACAGAAGTGGTCCTAAAATTGAACCATGAGGCACGCCTCACACAACATGTAAAAAATTGTTCATTTTATTATGACAACGCACGGCTTGTTTTCTCTCCGACAGATACGACTTCAAAAGAGTTTAAGCCTCATCAACAAAACCATAATATTTTAATTTAAAACAAAGTAGATAATGGTTTATTGTATCGAAAGCTTTCGAATAAGCACAAGCACACCCATCAAAGCCCTATTCACAGCAGAAATAATATCATCTAGCATACAAGCGAGGGCAGTAGCCGTGGAAAATCCCCGTCTAAATCCACAATGACTGTCCGGTAAAAAATTGTTAATACTAAAATAATTATACATTTGGTCATACAAAATTCTCTCAAATGTTTTTGACAATACCGGAAGAACACTGACCACAGGTAAGTCAGAAAATGTCATCGGATCGTTTTTCTTACGCAAAGGAGTAAGGTAAAAAAGGTAAGATGCTTACTGGCAATTAGGCCATTGCTGACCCTTTTTGCTCATCTAAACTAATCTACCCTCCACCTTGAGCTCGATCTCAACGACGACAGTGATTTGAAAAATCATCCGCTGCCGGTGAGTCTCGAACCGTCGACCCCCGAGTCCGTATTGGAAAGTCTGAATCGACTTTTCCGCATGGCCACGGAGGCGCAAAGGAGTTTTCACTGCAACGTTCCAAGATTTAGGAAAATAGCTCTTCTCATTGCAGTTGTTGATAATATGTAAGGTATATTCATTCATAAAGGGGCTGCAATAATTTAGCATAATTATAGAGATCTTACCAATATAACACGCGCTTGATTTTATTTTATTTTGGATATAATTAACGTCACCGGCTGTAATAAAAGTGAATTGAAAATGATTACCGGCCTGGTATACATCATTTGTCTAAAGTCAGTAGAAGAACTATGTTGAAAAGTTGAAAAAAATCTATTTATGAGTTCCGGATTTGTACGGCTATTAGGTATTTTTACAAATATGATCAAGATATGCTTTTTTTAATGATATATGGGAGATTGCTAATATACCACAATCCTGGAAAATACACATAATGATTAAGTTTTTAAAAGCCAGGCGAGACCCAGAACTCTTAAATTCGTATCAGACAGTATCCTTGGCTTCCTGTGTACTTAAGACACTCCAAAGAATAATTAAAGACGTATTAATGAGGTGGTTAGAATTAAATGACAAGCTTCCGAAAAATGAATTCCCCTTTCTTGGATATTCTTGTTTCTAAGTAAATAAATCAAAGAAAATAAATTTAAATATTTTGTTTAAAAATGTTGTAATACGAAAATGAATTGATGTATGTCGATATTTTCATTATATAGAGCCTGTTTGGTAACTGTTATTGTTTAGTTAGTTTATTGTTATAACTGTTATTATAGCTATTACCGTTATAGGTTACTTTTATCTTTATGTAAAATATTGACACACATCACGTAGACATTTTGAAGACCTCATACGTCGTTTGTGTTTCATTTTAATTTTAAATTTTAAAGAATTTTTTTATCAAAACATCATAAGATAGCAACAGATATTTATTTGTAGTTTTCATTATTTCGTATTGATTCCATTTTTATCTGTCTGAGGATGCTGTCAAGAGCAGCGAAACCGGTCACAGAAACGTTGAAGAACACCCTAGAGCATCTAGAATTCAGAAGGACCTCTTGTTACAGTTAGCTTACGTGCTGGCTACATCCTTCACTTACAAAAACCAAACCCAACAGTGAAGCCAGAAAAGTAGTGTCTAAGTCTGTATGTAGTTTGAACCAGTTTCACCAAGGAAGAGCAACGACAATCAATGAACTTTAAAAGAGGATTTTCAACGAAATAAAGTGTCGCCCATTTAGTAACTGATATTAATATTTCCTTTATCAGCAAAAAATCTGTAACAGCCGCCTTCATAGACATAGAGAGTCCATACGACAACGTGTGCTTAAACATATTGACACAAAAAGTGTGCAGTATTGGTGTTACTAGTAGTTTTGCTCATCGGATAGTACGTCTATATGAAAACCGTATCATTTACTTACAAGTAAAGAACAAACTAATAGGATAAGGATTATTGAATAAAGGCTTACCTCAAGGGTTTATACTGAGTCCAATACTTTATTTAATTTACACAATCCCCATTGAGCAGAATATAGGCAACGAGGTGAATATATTGCAATATGCAGACGATATATGTCTATATGTCAAAAAAAATGCGAAGTAAATGAAGGCTTCAGGAAGCTGATATGTAGACTTTGATTTAATCATGGACTAGTACCAAAACATTTATTTAAATTTACGTTAGCTGATAGTCCGCTCCGTAGCTGTGGTGAATTGGGTGACTTAGAGCACCTCCTGCTAAATTGCAATTTATCGGCAGCGAATATAACAACATTTGTAGACAATGTTTGTGGGCTAAGAAGCGTACAAATGCCATTTAATTTGCCGCAGCTACTAGAATCAAAGAACATTCTAATATATAAATTAAGTACCAACCATGTTAAATCACTAGAAATAATGATATAGATAGATCTAATGAATATTTAGTTTTAGGGGTATGTGTGTATGAGGAGAGAGTACATATGTATGTATGTGTGGGTGCTTGTGTGAGTGGTTTTGTATATTTCTGTACACTGTAAAGATATAAGACATGAAAATTAGACATCAATCAGCAAAAAATCAATTATAAACAATATAACCAAATTAAGTTAAGTTCACTCTACGTATAGGTATATAAGTCACTTTATGTTTGTCCCAGTGTAATAACTTTACTTACCGCGGACCTCCTGTTTGTATTAAATAAGTTGCTCTGACAGGCCACAGAGAATGACGATGTGTGTTACCTGTCTGATATCCCTCAATAAAAAGGATAAGATAAAATAATAATAAGGATGGCAATAATAGATATTAATATATGTAGTAGGTACAAAGTTTGTTAGAGTATGTGTTAGGTAATGTGTAAAGTATTGTGGTCTGACACACAGTTTGCTACACTCCATGACGATAGAAATAATTAACGGCGACATAAGAAACAGAAAGAACAGTAATAATTGTGCCAATGGTTATCCTAAACCGCAGCCAAAGAAACCGAACAATGAATGAATGAAAACCCAATGCCACAACCTTAGTTAATGTTATTTTTACACTATGTATCTGAGGGTGAATCAGTGCTCCTCCTGGGATTCGAACACACGACCTATGGTTGAGACACATGTTTTATCAATCAGCCATCGAAGATGCAATCTAATTAATACGTGCTTATTATTCAACAAATTTATGGAAAGCATGATAATAAGTAATAAATAGTTGATAAAAAACATGCTTTGCATTACATCTGGCCATGTCAGGCTACAATAAAATAACTGATCCAGAACACACGTTGTGATAAGTAGGGGAGTGCCTTATTTTTGTAGACGGGGACTTTTTGTAAGTCCATAGAGAAAAGTTACCAGATTGTTCGTTGATTAATTTTAAGTTTTTATGACGATGGGCTTTAAAGATTTGTTTCCGCGTAGAATTCTAAAAATTTGCAAAAAAAGGGTTTCTATTGACTTAACTGACCAAAATATAGCAATAAAAATTGAAATGATATGAGGATTTTTAATTATCAAACGTCGGCTTATAATTTTATTCAGTGGCGGCACATGTGTGGTGGGAAGGAAATATGTGGGCTATAACTTAAATTAGGAATCAGTTTTGTCATTGAACAAAATTATATAACTAGAGTTTCTCACAATAAATTGGGTTCTTAAGAGAGTTATATCTCTGGCTGTTTCCAATAAAATGCCTTTAAGACTTTTACGTCACAATTTACATGATGACCTATCTCAGGTTATTTCAACCAAAAAAACACACTCTTCACATTATGTATAACTGTTGCAGGTCATTTTTGTTGGAATTTACATATTTTGAATATTGCAAAAGTGACAGCAAAAAAGCTTAGGCTTTATTTTGGGTTACGAGGTTATTTTCATCACAGCTATATTCTAACGTCTGGAGTGCTCCCACAAAAAGAATTTTGTCCCTCCTACATTCTTTGCAAAAAGCAGCTGTTCGCTTCACAAGTTTTTCATTTATCAAATTCAATTTAATTTCTCTAAACCACAGAAAGCTTCTGCCTCTTCTCTCGATACTACCATCGACATTGTTCCTCAGCAATTGGTTTGTCGGTACTTGGGACATTTATTTGGGAAACTCGTTTTAATCAACTAGCGCACGATTTTAGTGCCAAACTACCGACTTCTTGTAAAGTTTGTTTCGAATGGTTGTTCTTACCTAAAGCGTCTAAGCTTTAAGCTTTGGAATGCTCTCCCGACAGACATATTTCTAGGGACATGTAATCTCCAGCTATCCAAGAAGCCAGTTAATATATGTCTAGAGGGACAATATTGAAATTCATGGTGTCTTATAGATACATAGCTTTGCCTTTCATGACCAATTTTTGTTTTAAAAGTCTAGAAATTACACCTATTTATGGGCGTGCGTTATTTGCAACAAATAATTCTCCAATAACTAGACCCCTAATCTCAAGACACTTGCGAATATTTTCCACCAATTAAGTGATACAGGCGTTTTTCAACGTCCAGTTTACAAAAGACCTTCGGCAAGAGCTGCAATCCAAAAGAGGGGTGCTGCATGAAATCCAGAAACACCGAGATGTAAGCGCAAGAGAATCGCTGAAATTTTTTCTTTAAACTATACATTAATATGGAAAAGTTTGAAAGCCCAACAATTGTATTAGAACACATACAAGGTGTCCACGCATTGTTGCCACTATATTTTACCCAAAGCTTGCAGTTGTGTCAGAGTATTCAGCAGATAAATTGCACAAAATTTTTAATTTTGTGCTGAGGTACTTTTTACCGATTAAGCTAATTTATCATGAATCACGTGGATAAACATTTAAAAGATTCATATCTCGTTTAATAAAAATCAGAACAAAATAATTGAGTTTTATGATCATTAATAATTTTCTATAAATGGCTCTCTGAACTTTGTAGAATAAATTTTGATTGATGCTCAATTTTTTAAATGAATCTATTTAGTTTCACATGGGTCTGAATCAAATCTTGTAATATAATTTTAACTTCCGATTGTCCGATCGATTTGAAATCTTGCAAACCCATTTAGTTTCGGTGCCAATACAATATTATGTTACCGTATGAATTAAAAATTGTGGCCAATGCAAGATGAAGAAATGTTTGTTCCTTATCAACCCCCTTAATATGTGTATCAAAAGAAAAGGCTTGCAAGTAAAATACAGTGGGCTAGGTGACGCCTTTATAAATTCAATATGGCGGCCGACGCAAGATGGCGGAATATATTTTTATTTACATATCTTTTGACATGGGTATCTAATAATAAAAATTAGGCAAGTTTTTTAAAGTAAAACGACTTTATTTTGATGAAAGTCGTGCAGTAAAACGTATAAATTAAATAAGTATTTCACAACGCATTGTCATACTATAAACTGTAAAAGAGAAAGTCATGATATTTTATGTGGATCAATCTAAGAATATGGTAAAAATAAAAACGAAAATACATAGATTCCTTATAAAATGATCTACCTAAACTACTGGACGTTTCCATTGTCACTTAGCCAACAAAGTTGATGTATACGTGACGATGGCACAACATTTTAGTTTAATAGCTTGTCAGTTCTTAGACACATTTGAACGCGCTTTAGATTGGAGGGGTATGCAAGTTTCAAATAACCTGTGTTCGAATTAAATCCTTCGGATTTTTTCCTATGCGATTATTTAAAATCTTTTGTTTATAGCATGTCAATAGTAAATATAAAACAATTGAGAGAACTCCTCACAGCTAGATGTCAAACTATAAGCAATACTCCATGTATTTTTGAACGTGTCCAAAATTTAATGAAACAAAGTGGGAAGGCGCAAATTCTGCCTCAAGATGGTTATTTCGAAGAGTATCTGTAATTGTGCATTAACATCTTATCTAGTGTAGTGTTTTCACATAATTTAAATTGTTGGCATGAGATTTGTTTTCTGTTGGTTGGATATGGGACAACATTGGAGAAAGGCATACTTATAATTTTTCTCGAATCATCCAGACAGTCTAGTACACTAACATATATGAGCGTCGGAATTTATTAATTTGCAGGTCGTTTTCTAATACCTTAATCCCGCCAAAAGATTCTCCGAATATCTTTAAACACATTATTTCTGGTATCTCCAACATTATAGAATGTCAGTCCTAAAATACGAGTGCAGTTCTGGATGCCAAATTCCTATGCTAAATTGATTTAAAGCTGAGTATTTATATGAGCATAATTTACATTTTCTTGGTATATATATATATATATATATATATATATATATATATATATATATATATATATATATATATATATATATATATATATATACTACCTGGAGTGTCCTGTTGGTATTTTTTTTATGCACTGGTCTGTTTTCTCAATCCATATATGGAAAGAAATTATTGTTTTAGGTAATTCTAATTTGAATCTTTTAATGAATTTTCTTAAAAAAATTCACTAATGAGGAGATCCCGACTGAAAAAAATTTCTTCAGATCAGCGCAAACTAGGCCCCCTAGAATCCATATTTGGGGTCAGTTTCAATTTTTATATGTATATATATATATATATATATATATATATATATATATATATATATATATATATATATATATATATATATATACCGATAACTTAAAAAAATTTGACCGATTTTTATCAAATTTGGCAGGTACCATCCTTTTATTAGTGGCTTGGATAAGTTCGTTAGCCAGAAAAATCAAGCTAGGTTTTCCAGGAAAATTGTGAGTTTCCTTTTGAAAAAAAATCATATCTCCGGAAATAACAAATCTATGGCAACCCAATTTTGGTGAGCTGGTTTACATTGTAAAGACCAAGCTGTGTTTAGGTCTCTGAGGTGAAAGAAAAAAGTTATAGGCACTTAATGAAGCAAAATTTTAGTGCCATTAAAAGCCAGAGAAGACACAATACCAAAATACTGGATGTGTTAAAACAAAGTCTATTAAATATTACAGAGAATGTTGTTCTTTTCATGCCGGAAAAAGTTCAAGAAGTACCAGAAAAATTACTTTGAAAATTTTATAATTCTTCTCCTGTAAATGCCAAACTGGAGATTTTAAACGCGAAATTAATATAACTATTGCGTTTTATTAATCACAAATATTGCATAAAATGTATATTAGGATGTTCTGGATAATGCTACTCTTCTTATTTGTTAAAATACTTGTAAAATATGCCTCTAAAAACCTTACATATAACAAATAAATAACTGGAGACTATTACGCGTTATCTACCTTTTATTGTACAACGTTTCGTGTTAGTGTAGTCAAATGGTAAAATGCATTGCTGATAAGCAAAGGAACGATGGTTCAAATCTCGCGGTAAACTGCATTTCTCGTTTAGCGTTTTTAAACTTTTTTTCGTCTTTGATGCAATTTTAACGTATTCTGATTTTTTTAGCGTCTTTTTGTTGAAAAAAATGACCAATGAAAGATAAGCACTTTGAATACTTTTAACTCAAGTTTAATAGCAGCAGTTGTTGTCCTTAGTTGGTAAAAACTGTTCCACAGTTAAAATAAACGTAGAGATTTGTGACATCAGAAGAGGTTGTATTCTTCTTTACAACCGGATTCTATTTTTACAGCATCCACAGGTAAAAGAATTTTCTCTGTGAAGCCACAGAATAAGTATGTAGTTCTGTATTTAGATCATATTTTGACTATTTTTTAATTTATTTAATTTATTTCCATATTAGTGGTGTGATACTGATATGATTGGAAAAATGCTGTGATCAAAATTGCAATTTAACATCAAAAAGTGTATTTACATTTTCTACAAAAATCTAGCCAATTTATTTATATGCTTACTCAGTTGACAGCTCACTGTTATGTCGCTTAAAGAGTGTTAAGGATTTGGGTGCCATTCTTCACTCGAAACTTACATTTCCGGAGAATGTCTCTCTGACGGTGTTTCCAGTGTACGGAAAGCTGTATTTTTTGTTTTCATATTTATCTGGACAGATCTAATCTATTGCGTTTTGATATGCCTTCGACTGGGACTCCACAGTAAAGTTACTTGATTAAATATGGTATAAATAATTTGAAAATACAGAGGCTTTTTGTTGTTGTTACCTTTATGATGAAGCTAGTCAAAAGTCAGATTAACTGCTTACTTAATTTGGATAGACTGAATTTTGCTGTCGCAAAAGTAAGCTGTAAATCAGCAATGTGATAGCGTTGCTTCTAAAATAAGAGTGTTGAAGTTATTGCATTTGTTTCTTTTGTGTCTTACTTGCAATGAACCGAATATCGATCTTTGCCTCTTTTACTCAGAAAAATAAACTGTAAAACACATGCCCTGACACATCAAACAAATAATAGCACTATTATTTCTTTACTTTTTTATTTAACGTACCTTGTTATCAGGAAATCTACTAGGATACCAGCGATGCACCGTCGCTTCTTATGTAGCACTTAAAATCATATAGAAAAGCGGAAACGTTGTAGTAGAATCAGAACTTCTTGAGTTTTCGCTTTTGGGCTCCTCGTCGCAATTAACATTAAGAAGTTTCAGGTAATGCCGTTTTGTTGTTTTTTTTTTCTTTCTGGTATATGGTTGCTGTAATATAATTATTTGCGCAAATGGTGTGTATGTCTCGATTTGTGTCTATGTACAAAGCATTATTGTATTATTTTATAGTTTTAGTGAATTTTCGTAGAAAAAATTCACTAAAGAGGAGATCCCGACTTTTGAATTTTGAAAAAATGTTTGCAAATGAGCATGAACTAGGACCCCTAGAACCCATATCCGGGGTCAGTTTCAATTTTTATATGTTTATATATATATATATATATATATATATATATATATATATATATATATATATATATATAAACATATAAAAATTGAAACTGACCCCGGATATGGGTTCTAGGGGTCCTAGTTCATGCTCATTTGCAAACATTTTTTCAAAATTCAAAAGTCGGGATCTCCTCTTTAGTGAATTTTTTCTACGAAAATTCACTAAAACTATAAAATAATACAATAATGCTTTGTACATAGACACAAATCGAGACATACACACCATTTGCGCAAATAATTATATTACAGCAACCATATACCAGAAAGAAAAAAAAAACAACAAAACGGCATTACCTGAAACTTCTTAATGTTAATTGCGACGAGGAGCCCAAAAGCGAAAACTCAAGAAGTTCTGATTCTACTACAACGTTTCCGCTTTTCTATATGATTTTAAGTGCTACATAAGAAGCGACGGTGCATCGCTGGTATCCTAGTAGATTTCCTGATAACAAGGTACGTTAAATAAAAAAGTAAAGAAATAATAGTGCTATTATTTGTTTGATGTGTCAGGGCATGTGTTTTACAGTTTATTTTTCTGAGTAAAAGAGGCAAAGATCGATATTCGGTTCATTGCAAGTAAGACACAAAAGAAACAAATGCAATAACTTCAACACTCTTATTTTAGAAGCAACGCTATCACATTGCTGATTTACAGCTTACTTTTGCGACAGCAAAATTCAGTCTATCCAAATTAAGTAAGCAGTTAATCTGACTTTTGACTAGCTTCATCATAAAGGTAACAACAACAAAAAGCCTCTGTATTTTCAAATTATTTATACCATATTTAATCAAGTAACTTTACTGTGGAGTCCCAGTCGAAGGCATATCAAAACGCAATAGATTAGATCTGTCCAGATAAATATGAAAACAAAAAATACAGCTTTCCGTACACTGGAAACACCGTCAGAGAGACATTCTCCGGAAATGTAAGTTTCGAGTGAAGAATGGCACCCAAATCCTTAACACTCTTTAAGCGACATAACAGTGAGCTGTCAACTGAGTAAGCATATAAATAAATTGGCTAGATTTTTGTAGAAAATGTAAATACACTTTTTGATGTTAAATTGCAATTTTGATCACAGCATTTTTCCAATCATATCAGTATCACACCACTAATATGGAAATAAATTAAATAAATTAAAAAATAGTCAAAATATGATCTAAATACAGAACTACATACTTATTCTGTGGCTTCACAGAGAAAATTCTTTTACCTGTGGATGCTGTAAAAATAGAATCCGGTTGTAAAGAAGAATACAACCTCTTCTGATGTCACAAATCTCTACGTTTATTTTAACTGTGGAACAGTTTTTACCAACTAAGGACAACAACTGCTGCTATTAAACTTGAGTTAAAAGTATTCAAAGTGCTTATCTTTCATTGGTCATTTTTTTCAACAAAAAGACGCTAAAAAAATCATAATACGTTAAAATTGCATCAAAGACGAAAAAAAGTTTAAAAACGCTAAACGAGAAATGCAGTTTACCGCGAGATTTGAACCATCGTTCCTTTGCTTATCAGCAATGCCTTTTACCATTTGACTACACTAACACGAAACGTTGTACAATAAAAGGTAGATAACGCGTAATAGTCTCCAGTTATTTATTTGTTATATGTAAGGTTTTTAGAGGCATATTTTACAAGTATTTTAACAAATAAAAAGAGTAGCATTATTCAGAACATCCTAATATACATTTTATGCAATATTTGTGATTAATAAAACGCAATAGTTATATTAATTTTCGCGTTTAAAATCTCCAGTTTGGCATTTACAGGAGAAGAATTATAAAATTTTCAAAGTAATTTTTCTGGTACTTCTTGAACTTTTTCCGGCATGAAAAGAACAACATTCTCTGTAATATTTAATAGACTTTGTTTTAACACATCCAGTATTTTGGTATTGTGTCTTCTCTGGCTTTTAATGGCACTAAAATTTTGCTTCATTAAGTGCCTATAACTTTTTTCTTTCACCTCAGAGACCTAAACACAGCTTGGTCTTTACAATGTAAACCAGCTCACCAAAATTGGGTTGCCATAGATTTGTTATTTCCGGAGATATGATTTTTTTTCAAAAGGAAACTCACAATTTTCCTGGAAAACCTAGCTTGATTTTTCTGGCTAACGAACTTATCCAAGCCACTAATAAAAGGATGGTACCTGCCAAATTTGATAAAAATCGGTCAAATTTTTTTAAGTTATCGGTATATATATATATATATATATATATATATATATATATATATATATATATATATATATATATATATATATATATATATATATATATATATATATATATATATATATATAAACATATAAAAATTGAAACTGACCCCAAATATGGATTCTAGGGGGCCTAGTTTGCGCTGATCTGAAGAAATTTTTTTCAGTCGGGATCTCCTCATTAGTGAATTTTTTTAAGAAAATTCATTAAAAGATTCAAATTAGAATTACCTAAAACAATAATTCCTTTCCATATATGGATTGAGAAAACAGACCAGTGCATAAAAAAAATACCAACAGGACACTCCAGGTAGTATATATATATATATATATATATATATATATATATATATATAGATATATATATTTATATATATATATATAGATATATATATATATATATATATATATATATATATATATATATATATATATATGTATGTATATATATATATATATATATATATATATATATATATATATATATATATATATATATACCAAGAAAATGTAAATTATGCTCATATAGATACTCAGCTTTAAATCAATTTAGCATAGGAATTTGGCATCCAGAACTGCACTCGTATTTTAGGACTGACATTCTATAATGTTGGAGATACCAGAAATAATGTGTTTAAAGATATTCGGAGAATCTTTTGGCGGGATTAAGGTATTAGAAAACGACCTGCAAATTAATAAATTCCGACGCTCATATATGTTAGTGTACTAGACTGTCTGGATGATTCGAGAAAAATTATAAGTATGCCTTTCTCCAATGTTGTCCCATATCCAACCAACAGAAAACAAATCTCATGCCAACAATTTAAATTATGTGAAAACACTACACTAGATAAGATGTTAATGCACAATTACAGATACTCTTCGAAATAACCATCTTGAGGCAGAATTTGCGCCTTCCCACTTTGTTTCATTAAATTTTGGACACGTTCAAAAATACATGGAGTATTGCTTATAGTTTGACATCTAGCTGTGAGGAGTTCTCTCAATTGTTTTATATTTACTATTGACATGCTATAAACAAAAGATTTTAAATAATCGCATAGGAAAAAATCCGAAGGATTTAATTCGAACACAGGTTATTTGAAACTTGCATACCCCTCCAATCTAAAGCGCGTTCAAATGTGTCTAAGAACTGACAAGCTATTAAACTAAAATGTTGTGCCATCGTCACGTATACATCAACTTTGTTGGCTAAGTGACAATGGAAACGTCCAGTAGTTTAGGTAGATCATTTTATAAGGAATCTATGTATTTTCGTTTTTATTTTTACCATATTCTTAGATTGATCCACATAAAATATCATGACTTTCTCTTTTATAGTTTATAGTATGACAATGCGTTGTGAAATACTTATTTAATTTATACGTTTTACTGCACGACTTTCATCAAAATAAAGTCGTTTTACTTTAAAAAACTTGCCTAATTTTTATTATTAGATACCCATGTCAAAAGATATGTAAATAAAAATATATTCCGCCATCTTGCGTCGGCCGCCATATTGAATTTATAAAGGCGTCACCTAGCCCACTGTATTTTACTTGCAAGCCTTTTCTTTTGATACACATATTAAGGGGGTGGATAAGGAACAAACATTTCTCCATCTTGCATCGGCCACAATTTTTAATTCATACGGTAACATAATATTGTATTGGCACCGAAACTAAATGGGTTTGCAAGATTTCAAATCGATCGGACAATCGGAAGTTAAAATTATATTACAAGATTTGATTCAGACCCATGTGAAACTAAATAGATTCATTTAAAAAATTGAGCATCAATCAAAATTTATTCTACAAAGTTCAGAGAGCCATTTATAGAAAATTATTAATGATCATAAAACTCAATTATTTTGTTCTGATTTTTATTAAACGAGATATGAATCTTTTAAATGTTTATCCACGTGATTCATGATAAATTAGCTTAATCGGTAAAAAGTACCTCAGCACAAAATTAAAAATTTTGTGCAATTTATCTGCTGAATACTCTGACACAACTGCAAGCTTTGGGTAAAATATAGTGGCAACAATGCGTGGACACCTTGTATGTGTTCTAATACAATTGTTGGGCTTTCAAACTTTTCCATATTAATGTATAGTTTAAAGAAAAAATTACAGCGATTCTCTTGTGCTTACATCTCGGTGTTTCTGGATTTCATGCAGCACCCCTCTTTTGGATTGCAGCTCTTGCCGAAGGTCTTTTGTAAACTGGACGTTGAAAAACGCCTGTATCACTTAATTAATATATATATATATATATATATATATATATATATATATATATATATATATATATATATATATATATATATATATATATATATATATATATCACACCAATAACTCGAAAAAATAATTTGCGGATTATGATCAAATTTGGTATGTACCTACCTTTTGTAAGTGGCTTGGATTAGTTCGTTATCCAGGAAAGTCAGACCAGGTTTTTCGGAAAAATTTTGAGTTCTCTTTCAAAAAAAAATCTTATCTCAAAAATTAAAAAGCTATGGTAACCAAATTTAGTATGTAAGTTTACGATATAAAAGGTAAATTATGCACCAAATTTTAGATTTTTATGTTACAAGAAAAAAAAGTTTTAATAAAATATTTGGTGCCAGATAATTTTTCTTCTGTAAATATCAAACTGGAGATTTGAAACGTAAGAATTGGTATAATGCGGTTTATTATTGATAAATATTGCAAGAAATGTATATTAGAATGTTGTTGATTTATGCTACTCTTCTCATTTGTTAAAATAGTTGCAAAATATCTGTAAAATACACCTCACATATTACGAATAAATAACTGGAGACCATTATGCGTTATCTGCCTGTCATTATACTTTGTTTCCCGAGCTTCGTTAGCGCTGGTTAACTAGCTCATGAGCAAAGGGTTATTGGTTCAAATCTCAGTTATGATTGAATTTCTTTCTCAACTTTTTTTTCTTTTTTTTGTCTTTGATTCGATTTTAACGTTATAAAACAGATTGTGCAATTCCAGTAATTTTTTTTTCAGTGGAGTTTTGTTGAAAAAACCACGGATGGAAAGATAAAGACTTTTATAACTTCTTGTTGGTAAAACCGTTCCACAGTTAACACGGACGTTGACGTTTTATTGAATTTTCGTAGAAAAAATTCACTAATGAGAAGATCCCGACTTTTGAGTTTCAAAAATTTTTTTGCAAATGAGCGCGAAGTAGGACCCCTGTAACCCATATCCGGGGTCTCAACTTTTATATGTTTATATATATATATATATATATATATATATATATATATATATATATATATATATATATATATATATATATATATATATATATATATATATATATATATATATATATATATATATATATATATATATATATATATATGTATCTATCGCACCGATAACTCAAAAAAAATAGGCTGATTTTTTTCAAATTCTGTAAACATTTCTCTTTGCAAGTGTCTTGGATAAGTTCGTTAGCCAGGATAATGGGACCAGTTTTTCCGGTAAAATTTTGGGTTTCGTTAAAAAAAAATTTGAAAGTAAGAAAGGTATGACAACTAAATGTAATCTGCCGGTTTCTATTAGTGAATTTTATTAAAAGTATAATATCCACCAAAATTTAGATCTCTAAGTTGAAAAAAAAAAGTTATAGGCATTTTTTTTATTTGGTCACACTGGCGGCCAGGGAAGCAAAGCGATACCAAAATATTTGTCGCGAACAAAATCTATTACATATTACGGAAAAGATTAACTTACCTTGACGCAAAAAGGTCAAGAAGTACGAAAAAATTTTATTTAAAAATGTGCTATCTTTTTTTTTCTTATTATGTCAGTGACGTCATATATATAGCAAATGATAAGTTTCTGTTTATATTTTATCACGTTGGCGGTCAGGGAAGCAAAGCAATATCAAAATATTTGTGGGGAACAAAATCTATTACATATTATAGAAAAGATTAACTTCTCTTGACGCAAAAACGTCAAGAAGTACGAGAACAATTAACTTAAAAATGTTCTATCTTTTAGTAAATTCTCGTAAAAAAAATTCAGTAACGGGGAGACCCAGACTTTTGAATTTTGAAGGAAATTTTGCAAATGAGCGCACTAGGACCCCCAGAACCCTTATTTGGGGTCTGTTTCAATTTTTATATGCTTATATATATATATATATATATATATATATATATATATATATATATATATATATATATATATATATATATATATATATATATATATATATATATATATATATATATATATATATATATATATATATATATATATATACATATATGGGTATCACACCGATAACTCAAAAATTAATGGGCCGATTTTCATTGTAAGTGGCTTAAATAAGTTCATTATCCATGAAAATCGGACGAGGTTTTTCGGAAAAATTTTGAGTTTCCTTTCGGAAACAAATTTTATCTCAAAAAATAGAAAAGCTATGATAACAAAATTTGGTAGGTAGGTTTGAGATATAAAAAGTAAACTATACACCAAAATTTAGATTTCTATGTTACAAGAAAAAATGTTATAAAAAAATATTTGGTCCCAGATCATTTCTATGAAAATTCACTACCATAACGCACTTGCTACGTCCCGATTTTTTTATATGTTGTTAAGTATGTATTTCATGTATTTAATAAACCTCAAAATGTTTATTGAAATAAAACCTTATTGGTGTATTGCGTGTCAGTTATTATGTTTGTTTTATATCTTTGTATTGTTTATTGCTTTGACGCCTGCCATATAATTGAGTAGTCTTGTTTACCAGCGTGTTAAATAAATAAAATAAATGACTGTAAGTCGCCGAGAAGATAGCTTCGATTCCTACCAAGTCGATTTCGAAAAGGTCAAGAGTAGCTGTAGATGAAAGGTTAGGTTTGGATTTTGAGCAACAGTAACTCTGCTAATTACTATCTTATATTTTTTAGATATCTCAAAAACGAAATTATTTAAAATAGTTCTGAAGAAGAATGTTATTAATTATTATTTTAGCTATTAGAAGTTTGCTGCTGGAACGACTTTCTCTTTTTTGTAACAACCCTAAATGTGAAGCTCCTCAATTAACAGAAAAACCTGTTTCGCGCGGAAACATGCGGATGCTATATAAAAGTTTAAATGTGTTTAGGTTTATTGAACTTTTATATTGTTAGATATAGGGAGTTGAATTTCAAGTCCAACAATTAGAAAAATTGGTTAACTCTCTCTTGGATTTTTTTTAATGAAAACTTGCTAAACGGCACACTCTTGTAGGTAATTTTAGAAGCTTTTAATTGCTTACATCAATCATTCATAAACACAGAGCGGCTAGAAATTATTATTTTTTATGATAGTCACCTTGAAGATACTGACTGCATCGTTAAGAATAGATGATGAGGCAGGAAAATGCAGCGTAAATAAAAATCCCTGTAAAACACTCCCTAAAGGAATATTAGCCTCTGAAACCGTCCCTAAGTGATACTATATCAGTCCAGAAGTGCAACATTTACTACGATTTGCCAATCGAAATCAGTTTTCTAGGCCATTAACTGACACAGGGGATATTCAAGTAATTACTTGCCGTTTTACAAGAGATGGACAATTGATTATCTAAGATAGTTTTGCATATTATCGTTATAGGTATTAAAGTGACACATGGTCTTAAGGGAGTGTTTATGAATACCGTATTAAAATGACGTCTTTTCGAGGGTGGAAAGAGATTTGGTAACATCACATTACAAATGAATTCAATGCTTACGATGCACAATGTGGTACGACTTCAGCTACTCAAATATACAAACCTTACATTTTAGTTAGGACGTGGAAAAATTTGCGATGAAACCATCTTCTTGAAACGCACAAGTCAAGAGAAAAAAGTGAAAAAGTATATTAGGCAACCAAAAAGTAAATATTCTTGAGGCTAAACTGACATTACTGCAGATTTTTTTAAAAGAGATCGATGGTATTATATGATTACCATTGACACACTTTTTTAATGTATTTTTTTAATTTATGAACTCAAAACAGTACATTTGTACTAGTAGCACCTACTACAATTAATAACATAAAATCCCATAAGATTTTCAGGTTAACTTAGATTATATCACTGCGTCAAGTACTTTAAAAGGTATATACCCTATACCAAACTGGAAACTGTTTTGTTTAAGTACATTGTACTTTCTTGGCGCTACTACACGTGGGTCCGCCGGTTGTATTGTTGCATATATATGCACTTAACTACTTCTCGCCACTTTAATGTTGGTTTTTATTTTATTATTCCATATTTTATACATCAATTTACATTTATACAGCTTCATAAGGTTATGAATTTCTAAATCTTTAATGTTTTATACAAACATTTAGTGGGATAAAACGGTATAAGCCATATAGTGCTTTTAATATCCGGTATTGTGTTCTCTGAAATTGTTGTAATCTTACCTTTAGCACTGATATATATATATATATATACAAATTTAAACCTTTTAGCAAAAATATGGATTGTTTGGTAAGAATAGCAGTCAGAAAGACATTATGGAATAGCAGAGATTTATGGTAAATGAAGGTGATGGTTGAAGTGTTAGAAGGTGAGAAATAGAAGGGCAAAAGAAATTACATTCGGAACGTCAAAATTTGAAGTTTGCTGAATTTGGTGTAGGACTGTCAAATTATTTAGGATATAACCTTCCAAATTATGTTATAATACAGCACAAGTCTAAGACTTATTGTACTAACATATTGTATAATTTTTGACAATAAACAACAATAATAATAATAATAATAAACAATAATATATATATATATATATATATATATATATATATATATATATATATATATATATATATATATATATATATATATATATATATATATATCACGTGTGGTTCTATTGATGCATAATACATTACTTTCTTTAATTTCTATGTTAAATAATATTTACATCTTCTAAAGGCCCCAGTAAAACTAGACATTGTTTTCCTTACATTACTTAGGTGTTCGCCAAAAGTCAACTGCTTGTTTATTGTTAATTGGATGTATTTATATTTATACTGGTTTTATTTTTTGACTGTTTATATTAATATTCATATCTTTTATGCATTTACCTTTTTGCGTAAACGTTATGTATAGTGTTTTATCTAAGTTTATTATTTACTAAATAACCACCTATAAGAATATGTATCCAAGTTATCATTGACTGTTTTTTTTTCCAGTGAATCCTGGGAGTCTTGCAAATACAGCAGCACTGTTTCACCTGCGATTGTTATGTATGTAGCTTTTAATTTTTCTAATGACACATTCTGTTGGTGCAACAAACATAAAACTTGTCCAAACACAGTTCCTTGTGAGACACTAACTTTTACAATTTTGGAGGTGCTTCTTTTACTACTCACAACAGTTGTTTGCCTTTCGCCAAATAGGCTACTAGCAATGCCACGTAATCCCATATCCTACAGTTTGTTTAACAGAATGCAATGATTGACTGTGTCAAATGCTTTTTAAAATCTACAAACTTTACCAGCACATGTCTATTCTCGTCAACATTAGTAGTGATAAGCTCTATGACTTGAATTACTGCCATTGGTGTACTACTGTTTTTGTGAAATTCAAACTGACTCTCATCAAATTTAAATATTCTAGTAACAAGATCACCTAGTCTAGACTTTAACAGCCTTTTTAAAATTTTTGATTTTTTTCCAGGATCGTGGTAATCTCCTGATTTGTGAATCTGTGTTACTAGCGCCTGCTTTAATACATCTGGATAATCACCAACTTCTAACACATTATTAATTAATTTGGTAATGATTGGTAACGTAAACTTTAAAGTCGATTTTAAATCGATTGTAGTAATATATATATATATATATATATATATATATATATATATATATATATATATATATATATATATATATATATATATATATATATATATATATATATCTTAGGAGCTGAATTATCATTTACGTTATTTATAATTATACGTATTTCTTTCCCATCAAAAGGTTTGAGATATATAGTTTTTTCCTTAGCCTGGTAATCAAAATGTACGCCTTTGCCAGCTTTTTCTTTTTAACTTTGCCAGTTTTGTACCCCACATCTATAAATTTAATTTAAGTCACTTAACTTAACAGAGATTCTTGATCATTGAAGATTTTGTTGCCATCGATTAATAAATAATCAAGTTTTTTATTATTTTCATTAGTGAATTTATTTGTTTAAACATGGTTTATTGTTTGTCAAGTTTTCGATTTATCTCCAATTGTACCTTCCAATTTTATTTGAACATATTTTTTTAAAAGATCTTCTCACATCATTGCACTTATTCTTTATTTTTTTTAATCACTTGCTATATCGCCATTATTCTGATTTTTTAAACTTCGATATATAATTTTCTTCCATTAATAATATAATTACACTATTGAATAAATTATTAGTTTTTGTAATTAAAACGTCTACTTTTGTGGCTAATTCTTTTTGTTTTTGCATAACTTCTTTAACTGTAACAATTACATATGTTTTTCTGCAACAATGGTTCTTTTGATGAATCCTTAAACTTTTCAATAGTTCAATGCTTTGCACACTTTCTAGTTTTATTATAATGCAATTGAATGACATTAAATTTATTTTCTAAATAGTATGGTTAGTGATACTGGAAATAGGGAATATTATGCTCATGTATGAAAAATAGGGAATTTTCAATGTTATTTAAAGTAAGGCAATAAAAATAAAATAGTATACTGCAGAATTACAACACCAACATATTGTTTAGCTGGAATATTTGAGAAAATTTTGAAAATCACACCCAATGTGTTCGTTGACAGATATCACTGGATTTGAGAAAACTAGCACAGTTTCAGAGAGGGCAAGCTTACGAGTGCTGGAAGTTTAGAAACGACAGAAACAATTTACAACACATTTGAAGGTATCAAACCTGTACCATGTATATTGGTCGACTTATCAAAGGCTGTTGATACCGTCATGATATACTGCTTGATAAACTGAAAAAAATCTGGACGCAGCAAGTGCCTTATGGTAGCGAATTTTCGTAAAACTGTTTTTAATATCCAATATGTGTGTTTTTTAAAGAAATCAGGCATCAAATTTGGTTACCGATATAACCTATATAGTAGAAACAATGTGCCATGTTTGATCAAAATCACTTTATTGTTTGAAAATGTACAAACATTTCCGAAACTAAACTTAAAGTGTTCCCGAAAAACGTGGTTTCTTGGTCAACCTTATAGGTTAATAGCAAATTGAGCTACTCAAATTTGAAGCATTTATAAAAATTCGCTACCATAACGCACTTGCTGCGTCCCGAATTTACTTTCTTTCAAACATGCATTATATTTCTATGAAAAATGCAAAAATGCAATAACATAAGGCGTGTTCGATTAAAAAAAAAAAGAAAATTTGTATCACCAACGACTTGTGCGGCACCTGTGATTGTGGAAATATTTTTTAAGATGTAGTTCAAGACACCCTATAACTAATGTATACATTTTTTTCGTATCTCATATAAAAAATTATATACCATTAAACGATAAACTTTATAGCTAAGACTACTGCCAAAGCATCAGAGAAAGGGTATATTTGAAATTATTTTTCTGGAAATATTTTAGTAAAATAAAAGACAATGACGGTTGAAGTAAAGACTTCAAGCTTTGTAAAAAATTCTTCTTGAGACACTTTCTTTCCATAGCTCGTATTACTTTCAGGTTCTTTGCCTAAATGTTGCCAAATTTGACGTTTTAAATCGCGACTTTGACGTTTTGAGGAAAACCCCAGTTTATTTTTCTTTAAATGCCTATAACTTTATTGTCTTTTAACCTATAGAGCTGAATTTTGGTACGTAATTTCTCGATAATGAAACCCGCGACCAAATTTGGTTGCCGCTACTTTGTTATTCCCAGAGATATAATTTTTTTTTCGAAAGAAAACACAAAATTTTCCGGGAAACTCTGTGCCGATTTTCCTTGCTAACGAACTGATCCAAGCCACTTGCAAAGGGAGGGTATTCATCAAATTTAATCAAAATCGGCCCATTATTTTTTGAGTTATTGGTGTGATATATATATATATATATATATATATATATATATATATATATATATATATATATATATATATATATATATATATATATATATATATATATATATATATATATATATATATATATATATATATATATATATATATATATATATATATATATATATATATATATATTATTGTTTGATTATTGTTGGTTTTATTAGCCCTTATGATTTTATTTTGGGTGCCAATTATTTTAATATAGTAATTTAAATTTAATATACATATTTATTGTAAATGGTTTTTTTTATATTGTGTATATTGTATTGATATTGTTTAAATCTGCCCAGCTACTGACTCCATACATCTAGGGTATGTAGTGAATTCATTTTCTTTCCCATAATTTAACCATATATATTTTAAAACTTCCTCAAATAATAACAGCGCTTTCAATTCTATGTATGTTGATTTAACTCTTTTAAAATTATAGGGATAAAATTTTAAGAAATCATATGACAAAAAACATAACACCCCTACTTATTTCATAAATTACAAAAGTTACTCGAGCTCTTTTATTTATATTTTATTTTTGATCAAAGGAAAATTTATTTGCGCTTTTTCGAAACTGATCAATTTAAAATTAGAATGAATTTCTTATTTATAATATTATCTAAATTAAAGGTTAATGTACATTATTGGTACCAATTCTGATTCACATATTCTGTGTTTGAATTTATAATTTCGATTCACTCTTTAAAGAAATGAAAAGAAATGAAATGTCAGGTCTCTCTAGGTAATGCAGAATTCTGTACCTTTAAAACTTCTAAATCCCTTGCTTGACAACCGCTATTCGTCGGGTTGAAATTGCTGGTTGCTATGCAGCCATCTTGTAAGCCTCTGATTTGAAAATTCGGCGTCCTTTGGCGTCGACAATTATTTGGATATTTTATATTTTTCTTGTAGCACTGCTTTTTAACTACCTTTCTATTTAAAAGATACACTATGTATTACTTTATACTTTCCACACATTTAAAAACTATACTTTATCGATTAAAATACTTCTTTTTATTTAATTTCTTAGCTGAACTGCTATAGCATCCTCTTTCAACGACGACCCAATTTGAAGAGAGCGATTCACTTCTCCCTGTCATTTTAGATTATTGAAACCAAAGAAAACTATTTATATTTATTGGCTGTGATTTTTCTTGATCATAAAACATGTTTGTTTTGTCTATGTATACGTCGAACTTCAGAATAGATTTGCATTCAATGTCAATGTCAAATTCACTGATCCCCGCTTTCATTTTAATGACATATCGTACAAAATTTTCATAACATCAACAAAAACAAATCTTAATATACTTAATATATGTATATATATATATATATATATATATATATATATATATATATATATATATATATATATATATATATATATATATATATATATATATAACCAATTTTCAAACTTTAAATAGGCACGTTTGGATATTATAAACATTTTTAACAGGTTAGGATAAACTTTAATATTTCTATTAATACATATAATCAACAAAACACTTTTCAAATTTCTTGTAACAAATTGTATTAACTATTAAACCAATTTCAACATCTTTGTTTATCAGTTGGTTTTGATTTCACGCTACATTTCACTAATTGCTAAATGTCTCATTGTATCTTAATCCAAAGTGTTTTAAATTTCATTAGATTGTAATTTTTATCTGTTTCAGTACATTTTCACTGTGCTTATGGTTAACCTACGAATTATCTGCTCTGTTTATTACTTGAGGATTACCTTTTTGAATTTCTATCTTATTTCATTTATTAATTTTAGAATTTTGTAATTTTAGATTCACATGCTGTTAATATGCAGCTCCTTATTCGGACATGCGTCTTTGACAAATGATACTACAGTTTCGCTTCCTTGGATATTTGAAAACATCTACACCTTCAGTAAGTATTTTATAAGTAGCTAATAAATTTAGTTTGATATTGCTGAATATCAATACAACATATATATATATATATATATATATATATATATATATATATATATATATATATATATATATATATATATATATATATATATAAACACATAAAAATATAAAAATGGAAACTGACCCCATATATGTCCTAGGGGGCCTAATTAGCGCTCAGTAGGTATTGCGACACTTGGGACAGACAGTGACGTCACAGGTAGTGGGGGTAGGAGTGGGGGTACCCCCTCCCCTAGCCCCACCCCTAGCCCCACCCCTTGTGTCCACGTCCCCAAGATGGCGTCCAGCCACGCCCCCAAGATGGCGTCCAGCCACGCCCCGGCGCCCAGCCACGCCCCCAAGATGGCGTCCAAGATGGCTTCGTAACCTGTATTCTAAGGTCATTGACCTGTCTAGGAAACTTTGGCCAGGTCGTCTCCAAGATCTTATTTTTCAGTGGTTATCTTGCTCGAGGCATTTAATATCCTGGCCAGACAGTGACGTCACATGACTTGGGCCAGACAGTCACATTTCAAAGTGTCTAACCTATTACTTCAAATTATTATATTTTGAAAAAAACCATTTGGAGCAGGTGAGTTTCGAACCCCGGGCACTCAGATGGGAGGCAACGATGCTACCCGTTGAGCTAAGCAGACGCTTGTTAATTTATTGTTTTAGGCTAGTATATATATACGACTTTTAATTACAAACAAACCATACATGTAACATAATTAAAGTTTTTGTTATTATTAGACAAATGGATGATTTACAAAATAATAATATGTTTAATATTAGAGGCGGAACCAAAACGGAGGAACCAAAATGGCGGAATAAAAAAAATGGCGGAATGAAAGATGGCGGTCTAACCTGTGATACCTTAAGCTGACATCCCTGACATTATAAAAAATGGCGGCTTTCGTTCTTAAAGATGGTGCCTTTCGCTGATAAAGAATGGCGGCTTTCGTTCTTAAAGATGGTGCCTTTTGCTGATAAAGATGGTTGAAGACTCCATTATTTAAAGTTACGTCACCCCAACCTTTAGAGCCGACAAATGAGAGTGAGGTTGATAAGCGAGAATAATGGTATTGGTCGAAGACTCCATGATTGAAAGTTACGCCCCCCATTAAAACAAACCATTCATAAAGCTTTTGTTATTAGACATAAGACATAATAATTAATATGTTTAATATTAGACAGACTATTAGATTTCGCATAGAAATTAGCCGAACGCCACAATTGTTATATGGGTAGGTTCTAAAAATAACACACAGAGGTCGTTGGCAAACAAAAGAAGGAAGTTCAGAAACAAAACTAATGTGGTTGGAAATAAATATTAATAAATACAGCTTCAAACGATAGTGGTATCAACATCTATAAATTGTTCACTACACACTGTTAAACTCATTCAAAATTTAGTTATCGTAGAGGTAAGACGTGCTTCAGTTAACTCTAACGTATCCAAGTGCTCAGTAGTGTGTTTAAAATGGCTACATTAAATGATGTGTGCTACCAGCAAATAAAAGACAACTTCTGGTATGGTTTATTTGGAGACTTTCAATTAATTATTGATAAAAACACTGGTTATTTTAATGCGACTAAGCTGTGTAAAGATGGTGAGAAAAGATTCAGACATTGGTTGGAAAATAAGAAAACTAAAGAGTTGATTACCTATTACAACGGTCAGGCGAAGAAACATTTAGGTAGCCAGAATACCGATTATATATAATAATTTCAACCGAAGGTGTCCACTTAGAGTCACATCTAGGGGGCCGGAATTCCGGCCCCCTAGATGTGCTGGAAGCAACATCTCAACTAACACCTACAACCGCTACATACTTGGTGGACTTTGGTGGAACACAGACTGAAAACAACTTGATATCTGGTACATATGTCTGTAAAGATTTGATATTAAATTTGGCTTGTTGGATATCCAATAGTTTCTATGAAAAGTGCAACCAAATTATTTTTGATTTTTTCGTAAGTGAATTTAATCAAAAATACAAGGATAACCTCAAAGAAATTGAAGTGAAATTAATGGAGATAGATGATGAAGTGCAGCGTATGCGAGAAACAAATGCTAAAATCACAGAACATTTAGAAGATATATCTCCAAAACCAAGCAACCCTGGAAAACTTTGTGTTTTTGGTTTGCTTTCAAGAAATGAGAAGGATACTACCTATCCATATCATGCTGTAAGGACTCAGAAGAAAAGTTTTAAAAGAGCTGTCAAGAACTTTAAAAATAAACACCCTGATTCCGAAGTAGTTTTAAACATGTTGTATGATCCAAATTCTGTAAATCTCTTTAACAGAATAAAGACCGAAGTCGAATACCTCAAGGCGAAGAGAAACGATCTACAGATAGCAGATGTACCTCAGGAGAAGTTTATTCAGGATATTATTGATTTACGATATAAATTGTAATTGTTCACTTAGCTTAATTGTATGTAACCAGATGAAAAAATAAAATAACATTATTTTAATAAAGACTTTTATTTTATTCTAAGTACATTAATACATTAAATATATAAGCTTATTTAACATCATCTGAATTTATCCAAGAATTCTGAGATTTATCAAAACCCAGCCATTTTACATAGAGCTGCTTGCCTTTCTTCCTCAAGATGCGTTCAACCAGATAGATGTCTGTTTGTTTAGTCGTTTGTAGTTCTTCCTCTCAACAGTTTTGCGTCTCATGGTGATGTTGGATTTAAAAGTATCCACTTATCATGTAAATCTTTTAGTTTGCTGTCTATTTCTCCCAGCTTATTCTTTAGCTTATTATTCTTTAACACATCAACATCTTTTAAAACTTGAGCAGTTATGTTCTTAGCTAAAATTTTCAATTTATTTTCAAATTCGTTTTTTAAATCTTCCAACTCAGGTTTGTGTACAGCTTCAAGTAGTATGGCAATGATTCTTTGTTTTACCTCATCTTTGTTCTTCTGATAGTCGTCTATCCATACATCAACAAATTTTTTATTTACACCATCTGTTGCATCGACTGGATCAGCTATGTTACACAATCTATGGCTTTGCAAATCAAAATCACCACTATCAGTTCTTGGGAAAATCTCTCTTTCAATAATTTTAAACTTAGAACCTTTATTGGATTGGGAACGTCCGAACTTATCGGTAGACATTTTTATACTAAGCATTAAGGTAGGTATGTCTGTGATATATGTAGATATACTAGGCGATAACACCAACCTCCTTCAGTTCTTCAATGATTGACTGAATTTCATTGTTATGAGCATTATTACCAGCAGTCTGGGAAGCTACTAAAAGTCTAAGTCTATCAACCAGCTCATTTATGTCATCCCAATAGACATATTCTATTTGTTTGTTATTTTGTAGCATATAGTTGTTAGTGTTGCTGCTTACATTCTGAGCTCTAGGTTCAGTTTTTTGTTCTGCGTTATGATGTGTGTCGTAACCAAAACCTTGAGGAGTTGAGGATCTACGACCTCGTGGATTTATCACCGGTTTTATTAGAGTCAGATACTTTTCCGAGGAACAACCCTTGGTTCGTGCGTTAGGATCATAGTTCATTTTATGCACACTAGTTGCTTCTAGAATATCTCTATAGTGTTGAAGATCGTCATAGGTATACCCTCTAGGTGTTTTCATAAATATCAATTCTAGCAGACCTTGTGTTTGCGGATATCTCCGTTGACCTAGTCGAATATCATTATCAGTAAAATCCAAGTGTTTATTGCCAAGACTCCAGCTACCGGTATCTTTAGCGTAGCGAGCACCATACGTTTGATCAATGGTAGCGAGCCTTGGTGGTTCAGTAAAATACTTGTCTACATAATATCGAACTCGTTCAGGATATTGCTCCAAAAATTCTTGATATGCAGGGTTGGATGTGACAGTTTGTAGGTCTGCCTCAAGCTCTTCAAATGTTGGGATATCCTCATCGGAACTTGTCTCCTCAGCCTCTTCCCTAGGTTCAGCTTCAAAAACTTCATGGTCTTTAAGGAACTGTACTTGGGGTTTCGTTTCTGGTATATCGACTTCGTCTTTGATTTGTTCAGCCTTTGGTTGTTTCTGGGGCTGCTGCTGCTGCTGTGCTGCTGTGTTTTTAGATATTTCACTTAGGGGCTCAACAAGTGGTTTATATAAACGTTGCAGAGCATCATCATTCTCGGCTCTGTTAAGTTTAAGCATTAAATGTTTTTTTCGAATATTGTCAGCAAGTTGTAAAATCCTTTTCTTAACTTTTCGCTCTTCCTTACCCAGTACTTCCATTGTGCTACAACTGGTCGGTATTACCAGCTGGTCTAATAATTTGTTTGAGCGATACAGGTTGTGTGGTGGTTTAACATATACTGACTCCTTCATGGTACATGCCTTCTTATTTATCACGATGTCTGGCTGTCTTGTTAGACAGCTGTGTTAGACAGCTGTGTTAGACAGCTGTGTTAGACAGCTGTGTTAGACAGCTGTGTTAGACAGCTGTGTTAGACAGCTGTGTTAGGCAGCTGTGTTAGACAGCTGTATGACAGCTGTATGACAGCTGTATTAGACACCTGTATGACATCTGTGTTAGACACCTGTGTTAGACAGCTGACTGTCCTGTCTATCATCGTTTGTTAGAATAATATATATCTATCGAATCCTTTTCTATATCGACCTTTGTGTACATCGTTTTCCTTCACAATCACCAACACACCATACTTATTATCTTTCCAGCATTGGTGGCAGATAGTTTTAAATTGTTTAAAGTCCATATCGGTGGTCACATGATCGTCGTACACATGTTTTAAATTGGTTTCATCTTGCTTGAATAACACAATAACATTGGTGTTGTCACGTACCAGATGTTTGGGTATTCGTGTATATGTTTGACAGAGATAGAATGAATCAATATTCTTATGTCTGCCCATACTGAAGTATGCTCTTATTTTATCTTGTTTGTCACAAGCTACATCATCAAATATAAACACAGAGTTGTCCTTGGCATCTGCCGGATCTAATATTTCATCGTTTTCTCTATAAGGATAGTAACCAACACCTTTTGTTGCATTCATCACCTCCTTTAACATCTTGTATTTCGGTTGATACAGAGACTTTGAATACACATACACGTTATCAAATTTTAAACCGTTTGCTTCAAACAACAAACTCAGCATGACATTAGTTTTACCACACCCACTGGGACCACATATGATACAGCGAACGGTGTTTGGAAAGAGAGGACCATGCCTCAGTTGTTGTTGAGCTGTGTCCGTAACAACATCGTCTATATTTGTAATGGGTAAGGCAGAAGCGTGTTTGCTGGTACGCATCTTAACTTAAACTAAACTATATTTTATTTGGGTGTGTATATATATGAATGCAAGTGAGACACCCAGTCAGTATGCATGTTGGTGTCACAGAGTGAGGGCTGTTATTAACAAAGACAGATACAGGTTTTGCTGAAACGTTGCGGGGCGTTACAAACACCATGAAAGTTAACAGAAAACTTGATGAGGGGTTTTATGTAATCAACTCGAAGCCAAAGAAGAAGGTTCCCTTTAAAAACATACTAAGTCTGATTGAGGAAGTTATAAAAGATAGAAATCTTATTCCAACAGCGAACGCCGTATTTGATATAGCTCATACAATCGTTAGAAACATTGGTGGACGTAAGAATGTGCAGAAACCTCGAGTTATTCCAATACCTAAAAGTGGAGGCTTCCTTCCGCTGTTGCCTCTGATATTTGGTGGGCTGTCAGCACTAGGAGCTCTGGGTGGTGGTGCTGCAGGTATTGCCAAAGCCGTGAACGATGCCAAGTCTGCGAAACAGAAACTAGAGGAGGAAGAACGGCACAACAAAACAATGGAAGCCATCGCGATGGGTAGGAGAGGGAGTGGCTTGAAATTTAAGCCAAAATGCAAGAGACTGGGCAAAGGCATGTATCTCAAGAAACAGCGCTCCGGTTATGGGTTGTATCTGCAGAAACCAAAAAACGAGTAAGATGTTTACCAGCAAGACCTCTAACAAATGAAGACCTTATGAAATTTGCTGGTAAAATGAAAATTCCATATTTTAGAGGTGTATACATGCGAGATACTTTGCCATCGAATGGGCCACGCAAGAATGAATCACTTATCATGAATTTGCAAACAAACAAGGAACCTGGCAGTCATTGGGTTGCAGTTAAGAAACGTGGTGACACAGCCGTGTACTTTGACTCATATGGAAACTTGAAGCCACCAGTTGAGCTGCAGCGTTACCTTAAAGACTCTACTCTAATGTACAATCATGATGTGTATCAGAAATATAATACTTATAATTGTGGTCACTTATGTTTAAAATTTTTAAATAAAAGCCTTAAACAGTAGCCTGTGTGTATCAGTCATGGCGCACACCTTTGTGTTGAAAGACCGCAGCTCCCATCTGTCGTCAGACTACCATCCACCAATTGTTTTGGATGGTAATTATGCTGTTGCCTTGATAGGCTTTCACACCTACAACAACATACCCAACATCTATGAAGGTAAAAACAAATTTCATGTAAAAGAAGGAACCGGTTGGCGAACCATCACGATACCCACCGGTGCTTATGAAATAACACACTTGGAAGAGTTACTTCAAAATGAACTTGTTGGTGCTACAGCAACACACGAACAAAAGCAACAGGCTCTGATTCTGAGACCTAATCCGAACACCATCAAATGTAGACTAAAGTGTTATACAAATGTCAGTTTTGAATTTGATGGTTCGATTGGGCGAATGTTGGGCTTTTCAAAACAAGTTCTTCAGCCGGACACCTTTTATGAATCTGATTTACCTGTTGATATAGTGGATGTTAGACAGATTCGCATCGAAACCAATATTGTGTCTGGTTCCTATTATAACGGACAACCCTCACATACGCTGTATGAGTTTGCTCCGATGGTTGATCCTGGCTACGCAATCGACATAGAACCTAAAAATTTAATTTACTTGCCGGTGAACAAGCAAGAGATTTCCAATATAAGCATCGACATCGTCGACCAAGATTCAGTTCCTGTCAACTTTCAAGGTGAAGAGGTGTCTGTTCGCTTAAAACTTATAAAAGTTGCTTAGTATGTTGGTCTTCAAGGATATAAAAGCAAGTGCATCTACCACATCAAATTCAGTTGAGTCAGACACGTCAAAGGGTACGCTTCGTCCCGATAATATTGAGTTCCTGCAAAGCCTGGGTTATCATGTCGTCAAAACCAGAAATATTCAAAGAACCCGTGTTTGATGATGGCATCGATCGAGAAGAGCTGCGTTCTTACTATTCACCAACTAAATCGTTTGGTAACAGCGATGAAATTGAAATAGCCATCAACCAACAAGATGCGTTCGTATGTCTGGCCGAGTCAGCTCTAATAATCGAAGGTGCTCTGGAACCTGTAGCAATCCAAAATGCCACTGGTGCTTGTTATCTGTCAAATAATGGAGGAGCAGCTCTGTTTGAATCAATGACCTATGAGTTAACAAGGAAGTGGAACGAGTGCGAGACCCATATACCACAACCATCATCAAAAGTCTGCTATCGTTCAGTAAGAATGAAGCCCAATCTCTTAGCAACGCCGGTCTGAATCTGTCGTCGGAGCACATCACCTTAAATGATAACAAGTTTCACATGCTCATACCTGTCTGGTTCCTCTTCAGTTTCTTTCATCATTTCAAAGGAGTTCTCTGTGGCAAACATACTTTCCGCTTTACAAGAAGTCGAAACGATTCCAACGGCTATTACAGCACAGGTACGGCACGAGCAAAAATTACCGTAACCAATATGTTTTTAAAGGTAAAACATGTATTTCCCAATGATAAAATGAAATTGGAACTGATGGATAAAATAGCCAAAGACACCTCTATATTTCTCGCATACCGCAAATGGGACATATATGAGTTACCAGCACTCAGAGATATCAACAGAGATGTGTGGGCTGTTAAAACTGCAACCAACTTGGAAAGACCTCGATATGTGATTATAGCATTTCAAACAGATCGTAAGGATAACGTGAAGAAGAGGTCAGACTATTTCGATAACATTGGTATGTTGGACCTCAGAGTGTTTCTAAATTCAGAATGCTACCCTTATGAATCTATGAATATGGATTTTGAGAAACCGAAATATGCAGAAGCCTATAACATGTATACAGATGTTCAAAAAAACTTCTGTTATAAAAACATGTCGGAGCCTATCTTGAATTATGACGAGTTTAAAGACAGAGCTCTATTTGTGATTGACTGTCAGCACCAGAACGAGTCAATCAAGTCTTCAACGGTGGACATTAAGGTGGAGTTCATGAGTCACGCCAACTTCCCAAAAAATACTCGTGTTTATTGTTTGGTTATTCATGACAGTGTAATGGAATATAAACCTCTAACGGGTATCGTTAGAGCCATTATGTAATAATAGTATGTCATTTATGTATGTCATTTATGTATCAATATGTACAACTTAATTAATCCTAATAAATTTTTATTGTATGTAAATCAGTTGTTTTATTTTTATTTTGTTGCATTTTTATTAACCCCTTTCTGTAAGGTTAACAACTGTAAAAAACGTTGTTTATCCTTTGTAAGACCCCCTCTCTCTTACATCAGTTTGTTTCCTCAATACAAGAGAGAGAGACACTTGTTCAGTATGTGTTAAGTCGTGAAACAAGGATGACGTGTCTTGCTGTATGTAAGTACACTCTTCTTATTATGTCTGTTTGTATTCAAATAACAAATACAAACATAACCTTACTAACAATTGGATGGCAGGGTAATCAGCCTGTACAAGAGAGTGTGTGTTGGTTTTAGGTGTTAATACAGCTTGTTCTAACTTACTTAAATATTATATTTCTTCTGTTCAACAAGACGATTATTTTGATGTGTCACACATGTATGTAGCTCTAAGAATAGCTATACCGGAAGTGTCTACCGGAAGTAACATTTTTATTGAATATGCTTATAGAGTTTGCTTTGCTGAACAGCGTGTATGTATTGGTTCTATCGTACATCTCACGGATCTTCCGCGATAAGGGTTTGAAGTTTTTTATCTCAGTTTCTTGTAGAGCTTGTTACGAAACATACATTTTTGAAGATAGTTCCTTTCTATCACTTTCCATTGAAAAGATATAACGATTTAAAGTTTAGACCGGAAGTGGTCATTTTATTGTATATTCCACTTTGATTTGGCCTCCTTAACACCGTGCATGTATTGGTTCTATCGTACATCTCACGGATCTTCCGCGATAAGGATTTGAAGTTTTTTATCTCATTTTCTTGTAGACCTTGTTACGAAACATACATTTTTGAAGTCGGTTCCTTTCTATCACTTTCCGTTGAAAAGATATAACGATTTAAAGTTTAGACCGGAAGTGGCCATTTTATTGTATATTCCAATTTGATTTGGCCTCCTTAACACCGTGCATGTGTTGGTTCTATCGTACATCTCACGGATCTTCCGCGATAAGGGTTTGAAGTTTTTTATCTCAGTTTCTTGTAGACCTTGTTACGAAACGATATATTTTTAAAGTCGGTTCATTTCTATCACTTTCCATTGAAAAGATACAAGGATTTAAAGTTTAGACCGGAAGTGGCCATTTTATTGTATATTCCAATTTGATTTGGCCTCCTTAACACCGTGCATGTGTTGGTTCTCTCGTACATCTCACGGATCTTCCGCGATAAGGATTTTAAGTTTTTTATCTCATTTTCTTGTAGACCTTGTTACGAAACATACATTTTTGAAGTCGGTTCCTTTCTATCACTTTCCGTTGAAAAGATATAACGATTTAAAGTTTAGACCGGAAGTGGCCATTTTATTGTATATACCAATTTGATTTGGCCTCCTTAACACCGTGCATGTGTTGGTTCTATCGTACATCTCACGGATCTTCCGCGATAAGGGTTTGAAGTTTTTTATCTCAGTTTCTTGTAGAGCTTGTTACGAAACATACATTTTTGAAGATAGTTCCTTTCTATCACTTTCCATTGAAAAGATATAACGATTTAAAGTTTAGACCGGAAGTGGCCATTTTATTGTATATTCCACTTTGATTTGGCCTCCTTAACACCGTGCATGTATTGGTTCTATCGTACATCTCACGGATCTTCCGCGATAAGGGTTTGAAGTTTTTTATCTCAGTTTCTTGTAGACCTTGTTACGAAACATACATTTTTAAAGTCGGTTCCTTTCTATTACTTTCCGTTGAAAAGATACAAGGATTTAAAGTTTAGACCGGAAGTGGCCATTTTATTGTATATTCCAATTTGATTTGGCCTCCTTAACACCGTGCATGTGTTGGTTCCATCGTACATCTCACGGATCTTCCGCGATAAGGGTTTAAAGTTTTTTATCTCAGTTTCTTGTAGACCTTGTTACGAAACATACATTTTTGAAGTCGGTTCCTTTCTATCACTTTCCGTTGAAAAGATATAACGATTTAAAATTTAGACCGGAAGTGGCCATTTTATTGTATATTCCAATTTGATTTGGCCTCCTTAACACCGTGCATGTGTTGGTTCCATCGTACATCTCACGGATCTTCCGCGATAAGGGTTTAAAGTTTTTTATCTCAGTTTCTTGTAGACCTTGTTACGAAACATACATTTTTGAAGTCGGTTCCTTTCTATCACTTTCCGTTGAAAAGATATAACGATTTAAAGTTTAGACCGGAAGTGGCCATTTTATTGTATATTCCAATTTGATTTGGCCTCCTTAACACCGTGCATGTGTTGGTTCTATCGTACATCTCACGGATCTTCCGCGATAAGGGTTTAAAGTTTTTTATCTCAGTTTCTTGTAGACCTTGTTATGAAACATACATTTTTTGAAGATAGTTCATTTCTATCACTTTCCGTTGAAAAGATATAACGATTTAAAGTTTAGACCGGAAGTGGCCATTTTATTGTATATTCCAATTTGATTTGGCCTCCTTAACACCGTGCATGTATTGGTTCCTGCGTACGTCTCACGGATCTTCCGCGATAAGGGTTTTAAGTTTTTTATCTCATTTTAGTCGCCATTTTTTAATTCTGCTTACTTAGACGAGTAACATGACACTAAACACGTGGAGAAAGGAATTGAACCTGTAACCAACCATTGTTTCTAAGCTTAAGAGTTGAACCTGTTGTCCATTTTGTTTCTGAGCTTCTTTTGTTTTGCCAGCGACCTCTATTGTCTCTACGATATTTGGTTATGTCTAATAACAAAAGCTTTATGAATGGTTTGTTTTAATGGGGGGCGTAACTTTCAATCATGGAGTCTTCGACCAATACCATTATTCTCGCTTATCAACCTCACTCTCATTTGTCGGCTCTAAAGGTTGGGGTGACGTAACTTTAAATAATGGAGTCTTCAACCATCTTTATCAGCAAAAGGCACCATCTTTAAGAACGAAAGCCGCCATTCTTTATCAGCGAAAGGCACCATCTTTAAGAACGAAAGCCGCCATTTTTTATAATGTCAGGGATGTCAGCTTAAGGTATCACAGGCTTCCATCTTTCATTCCGCCATTTTTTTTTTATTCCGCCATTTTGGTTCCTCCGTTTTGGTTCCGCCTCTAATATTAAACATATTATTATTTTGTAAATCATCCATTTGTCTAATAATAACAAAAACTTTAATTATGTTACATGTATGGTTTGTTTGTAATTAAAAGTCGTATATATATACCAGCCTAAAACAATAAATTAACAAGCGTCTGCTTAGCTCAATGGGTAGCATCGTTGCCTCCCATCTGAGTGCCCGGGGTTCGAAACTCACCTGCTCCAAATGGTTTTTTTCAAAATATAATAATTTGAAGTAATAGGTTAGACACTTTGAAATGTTTGCATGTGACTGTCTGGCCCAAGTCATGTGACGTCACTGTCTGGCCAGGATATTAAATGCCTCGAGCAAGATAACCACTGAAAAATAAGATCTTGGAGACGACCTGGCCAAAGTTTCCTAGACAGGTCAATGACCTTAGAATACATTGGAAGCCATCTTGGACGCCATCTTGGGGGGCGTGGCTGGGCGCCGGGGCGTGGCTGGACGCCGGGGCGTGGCTGGACGCCATCTTGGGGGGCGTGGACACAGGGGTGGGGCTAGGGGTGGGGCTAGGGGTGGGGCTAGGGGAGGGGGTACCCCCCACTTCCTGTCTGTCCCAAGTGTCGCAATACCTACTGCGCTCATTTGAAGAAATATTTTCAAAGTTAAAAGTCGGGATCTGCTCATTAGTGAATTTTTTTAAGAAAATTCACTAAAAAACAGTATACAGGTCAGAAGCACAAACGTATAACAAGCTATCTAACAGAAAAACAGCAACATGAATAGACTGCTCTCAACATGTGCTGGAAACCGTATATGGTTTACCACAGGGCACGGTGTTGGGTCTGTTCTTCTTCACTATTTATATAAATGATTTACTTGTGAAAATATGTAAAGGCAAAATCGTAAGCTTTTTGATATTAGATCTGTTTTAATCAGGCAGATACTTGGAAGACCCTACAAGAAAAAGTACTGACTGACTAGGAAAATTTTTTGACTACAATTTATTAACTGTAAATACATAAAAACAAAATACGTTATTTTTAGCGTTAACAGTAACCGAAAAGTCACCCTTGGCAGTCAAATTGTATGTAGCGGTAATCGTGACATAACACAACAAACTAATAAAGTAACTTATCTGGGTATTGTGTTCTGCCAAGAACTGGGAGAAAAGAATATATAAATAGTCAGATAAAGAAGCTAAAGGACCTTCTTTTCAAATTTTAATACCTGATAAATATCCTGAGTGTGCGACAGCTAAAAATAATATATTGTTTGCTCGTGTAATTGAAACTTGCTTACGATATTCTTGTATGAGGCAATGTTGCTAGATGTTTACCATTTAGATTTTACTGTTTGGATTTAATGCAAAAATGGTTCTTAAAGATTATTAATAGTAAGCATCGTGCTTTTTCACCAAGCTAACTGTTTATGGAATCTGGCGTACTGGGCATAAATGAGCTCTACTTGCTTTGTACTTTGTGTCGAACTAAATAGGTAAAAGAATAACATCAAATTTAACCCGCACCAATAAGGCCTACGATATCGCCCAGTTATAAGCTACCAAGAGAGAAAACATGAAACAGTGGGTAAAAAATCTCATATACAGGTGATATCTACAGTGTGAAACACCCAAATGGAGAAAATTCAGTATCTCAATTATTGTGCATATTTATCAAAAGGCGCTCAATATGTCAATTTCATATTAAAAATGACATACTGCAACGTGAAAACTCGACCCCTACATTTAAACGTCTTCGAGTAACTGTTGCAACTCCCAAATTTTTAAATAGGTGGTAGGGGTTTGTGATACCTCATAAGAAATATATTCACCATCTATTCAAGAGTGCTATGATTTTAAAATTTATTGCAAAAATTAACATTAAAAAAAGAAATTCATCTGATTTGCAGATTTCGTTACAACACACTAAAAAATTTATAACTAATCGCATTTTATTCTTGATGATGAGAAAGCAAACAAAACAACTTCAGTGTGCTTTTTGAGCGGCAACGTTGTCAATCTTAATTTTGTTTAAAACGCCCTACAACTTGCTGTGTAATTGTAACCGCATAACACTAGTTAACTGTAATACAAAAACAAGAGACAGTAAAATAGAAAAGCAATTTTGCGAGCTTGGACATGTAAGCCAGACACAAAAAGAAACCTTTGCACTAAGTAATATTGTCAAATTGGATGTAATGCTTGAGTTTGAGAAAAAACCCATATACTTCGAGTTGACCAGCAGCCACAACATTGAATGTTAGCTACCCAACAATTATTCGAATAATAAAAAATAGCAAT